>QVOA01001847.1:0-23420 GCA_014825685.1 Pseudomyrmex cubaensis
TTTTTTTTTTTTTTTTTTTTTTTTTTGTTCTTTTGTTTTATATCAGTTATCTACTGAAGAAGATCCTAATCGAGGATCGAAACGTCTAGATTCTTATTAAACATGTATCAGATCATTTGTTAAAATACACGATCAACTAGTATATTGACTCGTATTGGCCTTTTAACCTTCCTATCTTAATATTTTACGAGCTACATCACATTTAAATAAATAAACATTGTAAAATTTATAACAAAATTTTCTCTCTCTCTCTCTATTTGTACGTACCCTGGCAAGATATTTTAATGAGTTTCAAGAAAATAAAAACAAAACCATTACACAGCGTTATTGAAGAAAATTAAGTCCAGGATCAGGTGAAGCTCCGGATGCTCGGAAAGCTCCCGCGGTATAAAAAAAACCACTGCAAACTTACGGTTCGTGTTACCGACGTCTAGACGTCTAGGCCATTAGTAGATTGAATCGATACAAACTATCTCTCTCTCTCTCGACACGATATTATCCGATTATCCGATTTCGATAAGCAACGATTTCTGATAAAAAAAAAAAACCAGCGCAAGCCTCGAATCATATTTCTGCGTGACGCGCGTAACTCTGTTTTGTGTTCCGAGTCAAATTTTAATTAATCTCTCATTTTGCCTCAACGAGATTGCAAACTCAACCGTCTTTTTGGACTCTTGTTGGTCTGCCTGTGCTCGGTTTTTACAAAATATAAACATCATCGAAAAAAAAAACACGATACTACACGCGACGATGAATTTCTCAACAAGCTTTCCGAGAAGGAAAGCGAGCATCGAACAGATGTCATCACGTTTTACGCAAGCGTGTGTCTGAGATATATTCGCGCCTGGAGCACGCTAGTTATTGTCGCGGCGATATGAAAAGCGGAAAAAATTATATCAGAGCGTCATCCGTGCGATATATGTGTAATTAATACGTCGAGCGAAGGCCGAGCGAGAGATAATCGAGCCCGGCGATAATCGGCGTGTGTGTATAATAATATTATATTCTGCGAGCGTGCGAGATAAATCGCGAAAAAGAAGCCGCCACCCGCGATTTCAGGACTTTGAAACGTCAACCGAAGAGAAATCTATTTGAGCGTTTTTCGGCCTTTTTCGCGCGGCGACAAGTGGACGCGCACTTTGCTCTTCGAGTCAAAAGTGTCTTCTCTCTCGCGCAAATAGAGAGAAAGAGAGGGAGATAACGTTTGAGAAAGAAACATCTCGTAAGAGACGTGTCTTCGGCGACAATGCAACGAAGAATATTTATACATCTGCCGCGGATAGAATCCTCGCGGGAATTCTTCGTAAACGCCACGCCGACGACAGCCATCTGCCGCTTATATTTCACCGCGAATTTGTGATGTTTTGCCCTCTCCTTTCCCCCCCTTCCCTGCGTCATTGCCTCTCGACGGTGTTTCTCTCGACTTGATATGCGCGTACAGTGCACACACGTACATGTACACGCACGTATACATTTCGCACCAACACTCGCCACCACGCATATACATTTTGCGGCTTTCATGAGGAGAAACAAAGAGAGAGAGAGAATGTGTGTGTGCGAGAGAGAGAGAGGAAAGTTTATTCTCTATTTATTCGGGCCGACGTTCCCGCATCGCGTTGTTTAAATAACGTTTATACCATAATTACATCACGCGCATTCTGCGCTCCCTCTATAAAAGATGCATTTAATACATCCGGCGAAAAGTGGAATTGTTTTCTCAATGGGACGACGACGAAAAGGCAAGAGAGAGAGATACGCGATTAATTGAAAGGAAGCTAAGCATAAATTTTGCGCGAGTGTAATTAATTTCACACATTGATGGGCCAGCGCGAACTTCAAACAACAATCGCTAGATCGGTTTGCAAGGTTGCGAAACAAAAGCTCGCATTTCGTTATCGCGCGTGCAGGATGTTGCGTCCGATAGTCGTCGCGAGAAAGTCATCGATCGTTCGCGCACACACGGGATCTCTCTCTCGAGATCGCATTTGCGTATGCGCATTCGATCATATCTCCGATACGCGACCGTGCATACGTTACGCGTTCGCTCGGCTGCGAAATTAGCTCTCTCTCAGCTGCATTGCGCGCGCGAAGGCCTGTTCCGTGTTAACCATCGCGCGCGCTTCGGGCGCGTCGTTGCGATGATTTGCAGCCGAACGAATCCTCTCTCGAGAGGCAGCTGTCATTTCGAACGCTCGAAGGCGCTCGAGAGATGATCGCAACGGACTACATCCAGAGAGGGAGATATTGAGAACCGACGCGCGCAATATCCATACATCGTCGTCGGATGAAATAGATATCGCCCCCACGGTGCGATCCCGTATACCCAAAGTCGGTTAACGCTTATCCACTCGCATAACGGAAAAGTGTTCTTTTTACGGCGAAGTTTCAACATCGCCGTTTTTATTTTTTTTTTTTTTTGCTGCCGCGTATGCTCGCCTCGACGATACGACACCGGACTTTTTATCCGGGCGCATCTTAATCCCCAACCACACACGTCTCCGCCACGACGAAGAGTTGATGCTGCCGATTTTTTTTGGTATATAATATAATAAAAATAAAACAACTTACCGGTGTCAGAAACCGTGTCTTTTTTTTTTATCTTCTTGAGAGATAAAACTGTATTTATAAAGATTGAATTTACAATGATAAAACTGTAACTTGTAGAGATTTTTATCGACCAATTGTCTCTCGTGACAAACTCTTTCTTCTTCAAAATGAGAAAGACTTGACGCACAAGTTTTTTATATGTATATATATAGATTTTATCGAAAAAGACAAGACTCTTTTCTAAGATTCCCCCGTTTTGATATTTTATATATATTGTTATATATATAATATATGTACATATATGTGTATATATACAATATATATATATATATACCTTCACAGAGCGAAATCTTCCGATACTACACATTTTCAATTTCGAAACTTCGTATTGGCGTTGTCACTCGCAATATACGATCGCTACGTGAAATGTCGAAAATTGGAGCGAACGATAGTCGAGAAACCTTTCACATTCGTTCAGTGTATTTCGACAAGCGGGAAATATTTGTCACCGTTTTATATATGGTTTATGCGACGGAGATATAGTTCGTTTCGCATAAAACTTTTTTATCCTCGTCTGTATAAGATGATCTTTATTCGGTTTCTTTTTTTTTTTTTCTAGCACTCGTGTGTACTCGAATGTTACGAACATGATTATTCGAACACTGAATAATTAGTCAATTACAGTTCAATCGACCAATCAATTCACTGTAAATAAAATTTCAAAAACTTGTATAAAATTTTATATACAAACTGTGTATAAAATTTTTCAAATTTAAAATTTCTTCTCCAAACGTATTGATAAAAACCATCTCGGTTGCCATGTGCGCAAACAAGCGCAGAATCAAGAACGCGATCTCATCGTCGCGCTCCGCCAAAGAAATTTTCAAGTCTCGATGGAAATTTCTTCCTCGCCGCGCGCGAAAGAAGATACACGGAAGATTGCCGTAAGTTCTCGAGAGAACCGGCGCGCGCGCGAAAGCAAGTGCCTTATACGGTATCGGAAAAATACTTTGCGCAAATATACACCGAGTAGTAGTAGCAGTTCGGAAAACCTGGCGCGCGTATGTCCCTGACGTGTCGTCGATTTTAAAGTGAGTGCACGCTCGAGAGAATTTCACTCCTCGGAGAGCGACTCGCAATAATGAAAGAGAAAATCTCTTCGAGACGAGAAGAAAAGAAGAAGGATCTCGCTTTTCACGGCTCATCATCGAGTGTAGTCTTGTATTATCCGGAGATATAATTAAATTTTCTGCTTAGGAATAAGCGGCTTTGAAATGTTTTCAAAGAAGAAAACGTTCTTTTCCAACGAGAGCCTGAAAAACTCTCTCTTCGGAGAAAAAATGAAACTTGAAATTAATTTTGCTAATTCGTTGTAATTAATTTCTCGAATATTATTAAAAACAACGTGACGATAAATCGAATAGACATCTGCTTGGTGTTTTAACGGCTAGTGGATTATCGTAATATCCATTCTTCGAATTTTGTTTTGAAGTGTTCTTTTTACCCAAACACGTTCTTTCATGGTAGATAAACCCAACTGGCAGGCTCGTGCTTAAGCTATCAGAATTTCAGTAGTCGAACCGGTCTGTTCAATGAGATTTGAGCCGTTTGAAAGAAACATTCGAGTTTTTCATTGAAATTGAGTTTTAGAGACTCGATACGGTTCGCTTTTCAACCGATGAGCTCGCAATCGGCCTGGAAAAAATCCCAAGGTGTTAGGTAGATTCGGAGGAATCCACCTTTAAGATACCTGCAAGAGATCTCGTCGGGCCGAATAAACATCACGGTTATCGTTGATGGCAATATCTAAAACAATCGTCGAGATTATCCTCGATTGCAGCAATGTACGATAGAAATCGCGAATTCAATATTCTCTCTCGTCATTTCAATATTCATCGCGCGACGACGAAGCTTTTCGAAGAAGAACGAGCGAGTTCCCGAGGAAGAGCAAGAAAGAGACTTCGATTGAAGTCGAAGAGATTGATCAAAGGAAATCGTGAAACGGACGCGCGAGAAATAAAACAGCGCGGACGACGAAAACGGACGTCGTCAAATCGAAACGTGTCGAAACGATACGACCGATATATTCGGCGTTAAAACCGGCACATCAACACGTCAATTTAACTTGCGTTCTTGTCACGTGTGTCACATTATATTATACCGAACAACCTTTTGCGCAAAAGCGCGCTCGACACAACAATCACGAAAATTGACCGACTGATTTATGTGTGCTTGGCATCTCTCTCTCTCTCTCTAAAATTGGAGTGTGTATTTGAACTGATCCAGAATTCTAAGCCAAGAGTGATGGATAAAATCACGCGTCGGGCGATCTGTATTAGATCATTGCAACTTGAGGCGAAACAACAACCGCCGGAGAGTTGATGGCTCGCAGCTCCGATGGCGAGCAATCGCGATAAGTAACGCGTTCCGTAACAATCTAATTTTGAATATTAAAAACATCGTCGGTTGAAATAACTGCGAAAATCTACGGAGTGTAAATAAGAAGAAAAAAAAACAAACTTTTTAACGCGTTTAATCTAACAAAGTTGTTTCGTTTCACAAAATTTGCATTTCCGTGTCTCGTAAATTTGCTTCGCGTTGTTCAAAATTCTATGCAATTCGAACTGTGTGTAATATAACACGCTCGAAGATGAATGTGACGCAACCGCTTGTACGAAATGCAGATTCGAATCGGGGGGGTTGGTGCTCATGTCCTACAAACGCTATGCCGAATTTAGGTTACGCCGAGAGTATGATAAAAGAAAGTGCCGTTTGCCAACGGGGAGTTTATGTCATAAATCGCGCGGGCATTCGCCGGGTTATTTGTCCGCGAACACACGGAGGAGGAGGACGACGTCCTTGGCGATGCGCACAATGCGCAAACGGTTTTCGTTGCAATTACATCGAGAAACGGGATTACGTAAAATGAGAGTTTGGCCGCTCCTCAGCTTGACCTCGACAAAAGGGGAAAGACGTGTGTACGCGCGCGCGCAAGAAAGAAAGAAGACGAAATATCTGGCGAGCGAAGAGGCGAAGCCTCTCGTACGAGATGGAAGGCTCTTTTAAAAAAGGAAAAAAATAAAAAGAAAAAAAAAGCTGATGTAACAAAGGGAATAACGAGCGCGAAAGGAAAAACCGAACAAAACGCGGACAAAATTGCGGGAGTGTAGACGCAGCCAAGAACGAAATAAAAAAAAAATCAAGATAAAAAGAGATATAAATATCGTATTCAAGATTACAAAATGTGAGTTAAAAATAAGAAAAATACAGAGTCGAGCGTGATGTACAAATAAAGGCGGATGGAAAGAGAACTCGAGAGAGAGAGAGAGAAAAAGAGAAAGAGCTTCAAGATCCGGAGGGGAAGGGAGGACGGAAAAAAGGAACGCGCGAGAGGAGGGGAGAGGAAAACTCCGAGAGACGTTGAAGAAAGAGAGCCGACGATGCAGACGACGGAATAAGGAAGACAAAGACAGGCTTAGCCGGAGAGGGGAAGGGAAAAAGAGAGAGAGAGACGAGAGACGAGGGGAGGAGGGGAATACTGAAGCGAGAGAAGGGGGATTCGTATGGCTGCTGGCACCAGGCAGTCTACTCCGTTCACCTCGATATTCCCTCGAGCAATGCCAGCCTCTGTCAGAGCCCCAAGATTGCTCGGTACTTGACTCACGATCGCGTGCGAATGCTCGCGAACGCGCACGCACACACATATTCGCGCTAAGCGACGAGTGGTGAGCGCGAGTGTGAACATCAAAAGGTACTTGATCGCGCGCGCGATGGCGCGAATTTATTAAATTGACCTGAGAGTTGCCGAATTCTTTCTTTCATTTGCTTTGACAAACGCACGCGCGAATCCGTACGTTCGAGAACGAAACGTTTTAATAATAAAAAAAGTTACGCGAAAGAAGAAAGAAACGAGAGCAGGAAACGCTCTTTATTCTCCGAACGATCGTTAACGCTTAAGCAGAAGAACAACGCGCGCGTTGGGAATCGCGGAATTAAATAGAAATATAGTATCTTTCATTCGGTCGGAACGGGAGTAGTTAACGTTTTACGCGCGACGACTTTGAATCTTGCCACGGCTCATAAAGTCTCTCTCTCTCTCTCTCTCTCTCTCTTTGCTTCCCCGTCGCGAACCTCGGGGAGATGCAGGTGTCGCCGGAAGCCGTTTTACGAGCCGGCAGGAAAACGTAAATCGGAATACGAGCTTCGAGTTACGGATCCGAGAAAACGGGGCGTTGGAAGGATTTCGAACGGCCATCCGCGCTCGCTCTTCTTCAATGTAACGTGACTGCGCGTAGCGGCAACAAAAAAAAAAAGGGCTTCAAGAGCAAGTCGGATTATATTAATTCTCTCCTGATCGCATTTACCGCTCAAAATGTTTTTTTGTATTAACTTCTTTCGTGTAAAAAATAAATTTTATAAAAGCAATTGAGGCAAAAATCGATGTAGGTCAAATAAATTTCATTCGGTTTTAATATCGCGCGTCTGCGTTCGACTCTCACGGCCTCTCATTCTTTCCGAGTTTAAGGGGGTAATTGAATCATCATAAAATTAACAAACTCTTTTTTTCTCCTGATCGCATTCACCGCTCGAATTCTTTCGATATTAGCTTCTCCTTCTTTCGTGTAAAAAAATAAATTTCATAAAAGAGCAATTGAGGTGAAAATCGAAGTTAAATAATTTTCATTCGTTTTAATATTGCGCATCGACATCTGCTTTCGACTCTCACGGCCTTATTTTTTAGTTTAAGAGGATAATTTTAATAAAATTAACAAGCTCTTCTCGTTCAACGTATCTTTTATCTCTAATGACTCGAAGTTTAGGGACAAAATCCACGAGAAATCTCTCCTCCCCGTAACGAAAATTACGACGTGTCGATTTTACGATCGCTACATTGATTCGAATGCAGTTCCACGAGAACCATCGCCGCGCGCGCGAGCTCCTGAGTGCGTCCAATCGCCGGGAGTGTCTTCTGGGAATCGCTGCTCGGATGCATTTAAATGCCCGCGCAAATAAGCAGTCTCTTGTTCATTGAATACTGATTGCCGACCGATACGATACCAACACTCGAACACCCATGATCCTTGTAACGTTGTTACACAATACGTGGGCGTCTTCGGTTTACCTTTAATTAGACGAGTTGTTTACGCGCGCGATCACGAAGCCGCGAGATCCCGCGTGGGAATTGTCCATTAAATTGCGAAACTCGTGTTTCTCTCCTCGTTAACCACGACGTCCGCGTTACACCGCGGAGATCGGCTTGTTGATAATTTAGCGCAAAAATTTGAAAATTTCTTCAAATAACACGTGTAGAGCAAAATCGCATTTTTCGTTTCCGTTACCTCAGTTGGAATTCACGAGACGCAAATATTGACTATTCCTTCAGGAGTTATTGATTCAGTTCGAGTTTCTGTTGGAGAGAGAGAGAGAGAGATGAAAAAACATTCTTTTGTGTCGAGAGAAGCGGAGCGGATAATATCAGCGGATGTGATATGTAGCTATTCTTTGTCTACTCTATATATGTATATATAGAGTACACAGGCGGCCGAAGAGGGACGTGACCAGTTCAGTTTATAGACAAGTTTATTACATGTATAAAATTACATGTACAATAAATTATATATTTATATCAACCCTTTGCGGACAAACGTTGAACTCACAGATTTATTTAAAAATTGCGCATCGACGTCTACTAAAAATTAGTTTTTTTTTTTAACTTTTATATCTTTGAAACTACTAGAAATTGTTTATTTTTTTTATCGACGAGAATCGTTTAAACTTTTGATTCAAAGAAACAGAATTGTAAAATTAGTGATTTTTCACGGAGATATTCGAGTTTAAAGTCGCGTGGGTCTCACAGACCCAACTAGTCGTCATTTTTGAGGTCTGTCCAAAAAGTTAATATATATCTCGTGATTAGTTTTGATGAATCCAAATTTTTTTTTTTAATCCAGAGACGAGCGCAAACGACACACACGTGAAAAAAAAAACTCGTATGTTTATTCCCGAGAACGAGACGATGACGCGACGAAAACGCTTCAAGTTCATTTTCCCTTGCATTCACACGGTATTGAAACTTTTCCATTTATTTCCAACGGCATACATATGTATATAGGTGCAGTGTCGACAAAATGCGCGAATCACGGTATCATTTGCCCGTTTGAACGGGCGGAAGCTTAATTCATCAAAATTATACATCGGTTTCGGTTTCCCGCGGCTTCTATACGAGCCATTCAAAGACTTCAATCCGCGACGCGAGTAAATTCACCGCTTTCACGACGCAATCTCTCTCTCTCTCTCTCTCTTTTCATCGACGACTATGTAAATGCCGGAGAGAATGTACACTGAAAATCACTGTCTATTACGGGCTTTTTTTCTCCCCATTGATGAGAGACGCCCGCTCGATATTCCCCGGATCGGTCAGTTTTTCTTGTTGAATGTCATAATTAGCGAACGTCTATGCGGCGCATCGATAACGGTAGAGGATGCTAATTTGCAGTTGCGTGTACACGCTCTGTCTCTGTAGCGTTTCTGCGATACTCCCGTAATCTCTCCAGATCCGGAAATGCGACGTGAAAAAAAGAAAAAAAAAAAAAAAAAAAAAAAAAAAAAAAACGGTTGTCGAACGGAGATGACGAGCAAGCGATCGATCGTGCAATAACAAAAACATCTCACAGCAGATCCTTGTCGATCGCGTCGGTAATAATTACGATATAATTGACGCGGCAAAAAAAAAAAAAGCCGCTTTGAACAAACAAGTTTCTTCTTTGCATAAAAATCACGCCACCTCTCCGAACGGAGCGAACACTTTTTATTCCTCAACCGAGCGAGCTATCATTTGCATAAAGAGAGCTATATTCGGAACGCGCGTATAATATAAAATAACGAACAACAGGAGAGTCAGACATCGAGAGCGTCTCTCGAACGAATGTTGATGGATATAATAGTTGGTGATTATCATAAAAAAAGAAATACGTACACGCGCGTTATGTAGGTACACGTGAACAGCTTTTAACCATCTCGGTGATCTTTTATTCTCGAAAGTATAAGATCGACGTGACTGTATGCGAGGAGAACGCGCTTATTCTTTTTTTTTTTTTTTTTTTTTTTCTTTGTAACGCGCGCGAATCGTTCGCTTGCCGAATGAGTTTTGACAGGTTTATCTCAAGCTCTCTCTGAAAGAGGTGTACGCGTGTAAGAGGAGATAACGGCAGCGTGTAGCCGCGCGCGCGCGCGTTTACATAAACCAAACTTCAGGAAGACGTTAATTCTCGGTCGGGTCGGGAAAAATAGAGAAGCGCGATATAAAGAGAAAGAGAGAGAAAGAGAATGTTGGAAAAAACAGCAGTTGGCATAGAGAAAAGAGAAGGGAAAATAAACTAGTCTAGTTTAATTCGACCGCCGTGGCGGCGGCGGCGGCGGCGACGACGCCACGTGGTGCCACGCGTGGTGCAGTTTGTAACCGAGAGGGAATAGAGAAATGAGTTCACGGGAACGACGGGACTTCTCAGTCGGGAAGAAACACAGACTGGGGGTTATTATAGATAGAGAGACATATGCACGGCATTTTCTAGGAGAAAAAAAACCCGTCTGGCGAGAGAGATTGCGGCGAGAGGATGTGCGGCGGCGGCGGCGGCGACACAGTGGAAAAAAAAAAAAAAAAAAAAAAAAAAAAAAAAAAAAAAAAAAAAAAAGAATTAGAACGTAGCCCGTGTACGTGACGGAAAACGTATAGTGCGCTGTTTTTTTCCGCGCACTATATTTGCGACGGAATAAACTTACCGCGCCGAGAGAAAGAGAGAGACGGCTTTTGTATTTTTATCTCTTTCCCGATATTTACGAGAGTCCGCAATATCATTCGATAGTTTCCGTAAAAGGAAACTCTAGTAATACTTTTTTTGGGGGGGAGAGAGGCTCTAAATATAAATCCCTTAGAGAGAAAGAGGAAAAACAGTGCATCGTTGCGGAAGAAAACAATATGTACACTTCTGTGCTTCCTTTGACAAATAAATTCTTCCCAAAATCGTAGCTATAAAATTTACATCAATGGCTCGCTCAACTTATTTCGCAATTTAAAATTTTGTATCTAATTGTAAGATAATTTAACAAACAAAAAAAAAACTATCGAAACTTCCGTTTGATAATTATTAACAAACACTTGAAAACCGAACGTGTAGAATTTTACTCGTCTCTCTAAGAGTAAAATCAAATGTCAGCAGTACCGTTGACGCGCTCTCTCGGCTGAAACAATTAATTAACAGTTAACAGTTTTTGACAGCGATAACAGGATGACGTAAATCGTGCGCTAGTCATAAACTAAATTAGCTTCGTTACGATAACGACTCTGCAAACACCTTTTAATATGCGATATCGCATTAAAGCGTCAGGCAAAAGCGCCTGCTGCCGGAAGGGTTGGGAGAGATGAAGCGGAATGAGAGAGAAAAGCGGGAGAGATAATGAATCTTAAAAATCGAGCGTACATTCACTCTTTTTCGAAATTAAAATTTTTTTCAAATCAATCGCCGAAGTGTGCCGATTTATGTTTCCGATTCTGTCCAGATGCGCGCAGTCGTAAAAACGCGAAGCGCACGTGTGCGTTTAATTTGCACATGCGTGTACCATCAATTCACGTGCAACACACGAGCGTTTCCGTACAAAGGAACTGTTGTATTACGTTATCGCGAGATATTCCGTTCGTAAACAAAGTCGCGCAGTAACAAAAAAAAAAAGAAAAAACAAATACACAGTTTTGTTCACTGTTGCAATAATTATCTAAATTACGTAGTCTTATTGAATTAACCGGCTTCTACGCGAAAGCTCGCAAACAAACAAATTCCGAGTTAATTTAATTAGATGGCTCTCTCTCTCTCTCTTTCTCTCTCTCTTCTGGAAAAAAACCACACACGACCTGACTGAGTCGATCTGATTATAGCCACTAGCCGCGCGCAGCGGAACACAAACGTTCAAGCTGCTTTTGCGACATTTTTTTATTTACAACAAGGTTTTTCTGAAAAAGATTCCCGCGACAGAGGAAATAGCTACGTCAAATAAAAAAAAAAGTTGCAAAAGCAGCGTTAAACGGTCGCGTTCTGTCGAACGTGTCCAATCATAGTCCGCGATCGCGACTCGATGGTAAAAAGAAAAAAAAAACGATCGCGTCGACAAAAATAGCTGTTACTGCGTGACCGCGAAAGCGCTATTTTCAACTGCCATCTCGCCAATCTCCGCGAAGGAATTGTCGCATAAAAATCATCGAGACACGATGGTTCCTCCGCTACGTCATCGCCCGTCGCCTTACGCAAACCGAAAATTTATAATGGAAACAATCGCCGTTAGGTAAATTGTCAATTTTTTTATTCGCACATTAACCTAAAAAAAAAGAGTATTTACGTGGAATTTACATGGACAAAAAGTTCGCATTTTTTTTATTAAAATTGACTTGACTTCTCGGAGGGGGGTGGCTCAATTATTATTAAATTTTAACACCGCGACAATTTCTTTTTATTCGAGCCCCTTGAGATTAGATTTCGCGAACGAGCGCGAGGAGTCTTAAAATATAATCCCCATTGCCACTTTCGAAACGCGTATCTGAAACATGTATGCAAATATATTCGGTCGTAAAAATGAAATAGAATCAACCGCGCGACGCTCTAAATTCGACGATACGAGGTTATTTGTCAGCATCAGGCAGTTATTTTTCCTAATCTCCGTGAGATATCTCGGTTGCTGCTGTTTATGCCGCGCGAAATGCTCCGGGAAATTTCATCCTTTCCCTGAGATTCCTCCTGATCGCAGGAAAATTCCGCTCCTGTGTTACGGAGCGGCGTCACTAATCGGACTATTCTGGATAACGGACTGGAAGGTGGTGTGCAAGCATATCCCGTTTTATGGCGGCAAATACGAGAGAGAGTATTCGACGAGATAATGGAAACGATCCGGAAGGATGAAACGGCGCGAACGACACAAACGACCGACGAGGCACGGATGACGAGATCTCGGGATCGTCGATTTGGAATTTCGACCGTTGCGCTTTTGTCGGAAGAAACGAGCAAAAAAGTGTCGCGCTCGCGCGCGCGGATCTATATATGTATATATTGAGAAATCTGTATAATAAAAATAAAACATCTTTTCTCTCGATAACAATCGAGTGTTTCGAACGAGATGACGAAAGAACGCGCGAACGAGAGAGAAACAAAAAAAAAAAAAAAAAAAAAAAAAAAAGAGCCCGGTGTCCTGTTATGCGTCGCATATTTGTCGAAACTGTTCACATGAATTTGAATAGCTCGAACTGCGCTCGTTCGCCCATGAATTTGAATAGCTCAACGAGCAATACCCCGCTTAGCTGTCAGTCACTCGTGGAATAAGTTTAAATTGATGAGCACAGGGGAGGCGAGAGTAAATTGGAGATAACAGCTCGTTATATTCAAGTGCTCGAAGAGGGCAGATTTTTAATAAATATATAGGCGTATGTAAATGTTTGTTTTTCCTACGCGTTCGAAAACCATTAAAAAATCCGCGTTCAACGCGCACGCATTGGTGCAGCAATTGGTGTGTTAAAACAATTTTTTTTTTTTCCACATTCGTTACACACAACCGAGCTTTCATTTAATTTCTCTTCCTAATTATTTCCGTTTAAAACAATGTCAATAACCATTACCGCTTAATAGTTTCAGACATTACGCGCACGACTTAGCGCGCACGTTATCGCGCACCTCAATCCTTTAATTTATACTACTATCTTAGAGTTAGAGCAATTAGTACTATTCTCGCGGCTGCGAGTGAGAGATAACGTGTTCGGAAACATTTGCGGGGAAGATGGCATTCAAGACACGCCGTTACAAATTGCAACTAATGTCGCCGCGAAAGTTTATAATCGATCTCTGGATTAACTCTTGGACAAAGTCCCGCTATTTAGTCTAAAATTTTCAAAGTCCAATTATCGCGCGGTCGTTAATCGGAGAAATTTCGCAGAAACTGGATAAATATATAAATATATATATATGTTTTTTTTTCAACTATATGTATATATATATATATACTTATGATATAAAAAAAAAAAAATTACTTTTATCATATCTGACGTCAAGTATCTTTGATTTTTTATAACGAAGAATGAAAGCATCACTTGTGGGATCCTGTAGATAAAAATCAAGGCCGCTTTCAATAAAAGATATTGTCGTGTGTATATATATGATATGTATAAGGTCGCCTCACTCCATGACTCACTCGTAAACACGCTGTAACGTGTCGAAGTCCGGCGGCACATGGAGATCCGCATGTGGAACGGAATTGTTAATTTACGCGTCATCGGGTTTTATCTTTCCGCGCGATAAGCAGCGGACTCGAAATCATATGAGGCTGTGTGATGATGAGTTGCGTCTGCGAGTCCTGCCTTTCTTGTAGCGCGCGCAACACATTCGACTTCTTGTGCGCATAGCAAAAACGTTCCAACGTGATACGACGTGTCGTAAACACGAGGAATCTCATTACATCTCCTTAGAATGATAAATGCATCGCGGACAATTGAATGTATCATGTGTTCACATACCGGGGTGTGTGTTTGCGAACTGCGTATGGGTGGCGGTGGTCGACGCTCGCAAAATCGTCAAAGACGCAGTAATAGTTTATTACGACCGTGACTCGCGCTCATGCTCGACCGGGGGGTCACAAGCCGCGCTGATTATCGCTGTAACTAATTAAATATATGCAGTTTCGTCGCGTTGGCAAAATGTTTTGCACAAAAACATTCTTCTCGAACACTTTTCTCTCTCTTTCTCTTCCCGTCTCTCTTTTTCTTCGCAACTTCTCGCGCCTCGCGCGCTTTGATAGTAGCGCGCTAAAATAACTCACCACGCACGAGAAACCCTTGTGATCCACGCGCAGCAAGCTTTTATCTACGGATTTTCTTCAACGCTGACGCGTTGTTCACGCAGCGTTGTTTTTTTTCGATATAATTAACGTGCACTCTCGAGTCGTCGTGATTTATGACGAAAAGTTTTTTTTTTTTTTTACGCTGCGAGCGATCGAATCGAAGTCTAATACGCCGGTTAAAAAACGCGCCTGCTCTCTCTCCTCCCGGCGACGTTCGCGATATCGCAAACGCGCGACAACGGGAAATGCACAGAGAGATTTTCCACGTTCTCGATAATATATTTATGCTTCCGTCGAACTCGCGAAATAAATTTGCCATTTCGAAATCGCGAGCAAGTGGTGTTAAAAAATTATTACAAGAACATTATTTTCGTTTTAAACAATGTTGAGGATATATCGAGAGATATTGTGAGCAGACCATAAGAGTCTCTCCTCTCTCTCTCTCTCTCTCTGATTCAGGGTCGTTGTCCAGAAGTAACACAGCGGAGTTTCCCAATGCAAAGATACCTGGCAGCGCGCCAGTGGCTTCCCGATGTGTCAACTTTTCAATATTAAGAGCGTTGCACGCGCGTTCTCGACAGCCGCTGCCTTGTTCAAAATAATTTCCCGACGTACGCTTCTGCACAGCTGCAACGATAACCAACAGCTGGGCTGATCGAGGAATGATTGACAACGACGTTTCAGAAAGCGAGAGAGAGAGAGAGACTCATTATCAAAGTCAATATTTACAGCGCGCGCGCGCGCGCACACATCGTATCTTAGAATATAAAAAATACCGCTTGTTTTTCTCTCAATGTTGGGATTTTTTTCTCTTCGTTCGTCAAAAAAATAATATCTAAATTTAGATTAACACACATGTTGACGTTTTCAATTAAGCACACGCTCTCGGATCGAGAATTATCTTTGCTAATTTCTACGGCCAACTGAAATAGATGGTGCACGGCGAACGACGTTATATATATACTCCGTTATATATATACTATACCGAGTATATATATACTCGGGATAGATATATATACATGTTACGTCACGTTATACCAACATTATTATGTCACTGTGTTGCATCTCGCGAGAGAAAACAAACTCGCCTCGCGCGACGTACATATATATAATTCACCGTTTTATTGCGCCCGATCCTCGCCCCGTTGCGTGATTTATAATATCGCGATTTTAACGACGTGTGCGATTCTTGCACACGATTTTTTTTAACCTTTCCACGCGGTATCTGATTTTGTCGGGCCGTGCGCGCATTACGCAATGTCGCGGCGATAACGCATCAGAAATATTTTCGCCCGATACCGACGATCTCCCACAAACCGGGATGACGAAATAACTGGCAGCGAATTGTCGGAAATTACCGCTCGATTTATCGATACACATGCAATATTGAGCCAAAATCGCGTCATTTTTTGTTTCGCTCCTCGATTACGTAGCGGAATTATACGGAGAGAGCGATAAGAACCGTCCGATCTCGAGAGAATATTTTCGAGAGCAACGAGTTTATTGTGCGCGAAACACGATCGGTCGCTTAGACAAAATGCAGACTACATCATGTGTAAAATTATAACTGAATCAACCGGCTCATTTTATCCGAAGCCGTCTCTCAAACCTGTTTTGATCGACGTCCAAAAAGTACGTGGCATAGTGGTTAAACGTTCCACGTGTGACCTGGAAAAGAGGTGGATTTTCTACCGGCGGAGACAAAGTTGCGCGTTTTCGACATTTTCCGCGACAACAAAACTGTGTCTCCCACATCTCTCGCGGAAGAACGTTTGATATCTCGACATTGCAAAGCTCTTTTTTTCTCACAAGGAACAAAAAACCGTTCCGATAATTTTGTGTGGTTTCAGATTGCTTCTGTTAAAGCTCGTCGAAAAAAATCGGTGAATAGTAGTCGACATAGTGTCCTCTTTCCCTTTCTCCTCCCCCCTCCTCTCTCTCGAACAAAGCTTCACAGGAAGGACCAAAGGTTCGATGATTAATCCGGAAAACACGACGGTCTTTCCCGCGTATGTCAACCTGCGCTAAAAGACCCGGGAGAGAAATACGGGAAGGAACGACAAAGGAAGCGCACCGGCGGGCGCTCTTTCTAAGAAACCCACCGTGCCCAACGAGCAGGCATTTCCTTGGAAGGGTGCCAGCCACATCGGCTCGTAAATATAAACGGCCACCCCTCCTGATACACATTGATTTCCGATGACGCAATCTGATTGACTTGACGCGCGAATTGGCTTTAATCGCCAACGCGACGTCAAGTTCCAAGAAGATTCCTCGTTTTCTCGAGAGTCTTTCTGATTAATTTTGCAACCGCCGAACCGGTTTTGCAATGCCGCATAATTAATGCCGATAAAAAAAAATCTGTTTGACGTTTCTTTATCATCGTGTGTACAAGGTACAACAATAATAAGAAAACACGCGATATCGCGAAACGTCGATCGCGACTTCTCTTTTAATTTTCGAACGTTTGCGCCGGGCGAAACTTGTTGCCCGACGACGAAGGGCCACCCGGGCGAGTAGCCCGGCTAGCTCAGTCGGTAGAGCATGAGACTCTTAATCTCAGGGTCGTGGGTTCGAGCCCCACGTTGGGCGAGGATTTTTTTTTTTTTTTCCCTCGCGGACTTTTAAATTCTTCGAAGCTGCTCGTTCGAAAATTTATTCGACAAATAAACGCAACTTGTCCGTATCGGAGAAGGAGAGTGATTAAAACGCCAAATACCGTGTTTTTTTTTTTTTTAATTCGAATATTGATTTTTACTTATCTCGAAATGTATTTTTCCGAACAGTGCGCAAACACGTGAAATCTTTCCGCTGCAATCTTATCGAGGCCGGACCTTGCGAAAAGAACGTCGTTGAAGAGAACGTCGCGCGTGATATTGCATTGGTGGTGGTTTTATATTGCCTCGCGATAGCGAGGCGGCGCATTCGCCGATCTCACCGTCAATCCTCCCGATAATAAATCGCGTTGTTACACACACACCGAGTTCTTTTATTTTTAACCGAACGCATCATGTGCGCGTTTTCGTTTCCTCGATACGACTGACTTGTTTTCCACTTGCGTGATTTTTCAAATCTGTCGTTAATCAAATACGCAACTAGAAAACTAAAATCCTAATTTGATCACAAATCTACACCTACGCCCTCTCTTTTTCTCTCTCTCTCTCTGAGATTTCAAGTAATAAAAACCCGCTCTCGACGGTACTTCGAAATCACGTTAACTTGTCGGTGCGATTACCTTACGCGAAACGCGTCCAATAGTACATTCGCAGGTTCAATGACACATCTTTGTGTCCGATATCGCAGACAACGGTGCGTGCGGAACAGGTGCGCGCGTGTCGTTGCGTGCGAGACAATTCCGAGATGGACCGCGCCGAATGGAATGAGGATTTCAAACGGTGCGCGGAATAGAACACCGAGGGTGCCAGGTGTTTCGTGAGGTTTATTTTCGATCGCGGTTTCACCGCGAGTCGCCTCGGTGTGGCGGATCCACATCGTAGTCCACGTCGTGTATTTTTAGTGATCGCGCGGCATGCGGCAACACCACCGCGACGTTTCGACACGACCCGAAATAAGATGTTTATCGAACCGCCCGCCCGGTTTGTCCCGACTTGGAAGGGGTGCGCGCTATCGGGAAATGTGAATCGAACTCCCCCCGATTCCGCGAAAATATAATACAATCGTTCGTTTTTGCGTGGTAAAAAAAACGAGATGTAAAAACTTTTTTTTAACGTGTTTTTCGATGCAAGTTGGAAGATAATCAAATAAAATCAATTCATTATGCATTTAAATAATTTTTTTAATGTTAAAGGGCCCGGGGGCTACTTTTCCCCTTATCCGATCGGGCTGAACTTTTTTACTTTTTATTTTTTTAGCAATCGGAACCACTTTCGGAGGTGGCGCGACAATAAATTCAAACAAAACTTTTCGCTAGGAGTAAATAAGAGATCCATCCTAATGTAAAACATACATACGTAAGAATTATTTTTAACTGAGAACGCGCGCGAATAATTTTCCAGTATAGACAGCGCGATAAATTTTCTCTCGATTTAACCGAAAATCATGGAAAGCAGTAAGTTTCAAATATCCGAGACCGATTATTTTCGCAGTTCACTCTAGAACTCTCGCGATTATTTCGGGCGGCAGCTACATTCCACGCACGCTTCCGAGGACTACGTCTTCTATTAAAAACGCGGCGGGGTCGTTCACCTGTTCGCAACGACTCAAAATTGCGCACTTCTTCTTATCGACAGGCGAGACATTGCGAAAATGCGAGGCAAGAGACATTGATTGCACGTCTCCGACCGCGCGTCGTCTAATCCTCAATCGCCGTACTTGATCAAAGAACTCGTCCGCGGCACAATTTTTTGCAGCGCACATTATTTCGGCGCACGAAAGTGAGTTGCCGAGTCTCGATTAGAGTTTATCTCGTCGCGGCGATTAGATATTTTCCGAACCTCATGCGCATGTTGCGCGCATTTATTGAAATGAGGTGATCGAATCGTGATTCTCTCTCTCTCTTTCTCGTAAACATCAGGCGCGCCTTTATTTATATTCGCGGAACGATCGATCTTCGCGATGTCATGAGAGGGCACACACGATGGCGCCTAAGAAAAATGCTCAATGATGTATTCGTCAATGCGCGAGCAAATGAGATCTTACGCGAAAGTTAATTAAGACTTTTTTTTATCTTTTCTGTCGCGCGATTATTTTACTCTTCTCTTTTGTGAGAGAGAGAGAGATAAGATTCATAAAAGCTGTATTATAATATTCAGTATATCAATGAAGAGAAGTGTGCGATTTCACTTTTACATTTCCGCGCTTCGCATAAAAGAAATGACATTTCTTTTCTGCGTAAACAATGCAATTGAATTAACGTAACAAAATTAACATTTGTATAATCTGATTAAGCTCGTGCAAAAGTTCGAGATCGCATTTTCGGTCGGTTTATTTTATTTTCCCCGAGATAAAGGAATCAGGTCAATGGTGCTGAAACTCAGTCCTCCTCGCATTGCGACCGAGGACGGCGATCTGACAAAGCAGAAACTACACGGAAGTCCAAGCTGCTTATTGACTTGTTCTCTCTTGCCCGATTCGTGAGAACACGAGTGGCGGCAGATGGCAGAGGATTCCGCGGAAAAGTTCATTCGAAGAAACTTTAGAGGAGAGAGAGAGTCTCGAGAGAGAAATCCATGAGCGCGTTGATTCCCACTTCGGGTCCAAGAGAGAGAGACCAGAGGCGATTTACTGTTTATCGTTGCGCATTAAAGTACAATGCGCGAGAAAAACAATTCCGCGAAACTTCATCGCGCGACTGTGGAAAACGATAGTCCGCGAAACAAAAGAACGTAAATTGAAAAGCTGAATCATTGACTTCGGCCGCGAATTAAAGGGCATGTGACGGAGCGTTTGTGTGCGTTTTTTAAAAAACGTGATTCACGTTGTTTTTTTTTTTTTTTCGTGGCGTTTTGTTACGAAATTTGACAGCGTTTTGTGTGTCAAACTTTGCGTTTTCAAATGGAAAGATTTAATCCTCGGCGAGAGTTATGGCGCGCATATTACGAACGTAGCCGAGTGCAAGAGGTTAAAAAAATAACGTCAAAAAAATATGTCCGAAGATACGAATCTCTTGAACGAGCGCTCGTTTTAAGCTAGCGATCGCGCGCGCGCGATACCATCACCGCGCCGCGAGGTGTGAAAATCAACATAAAAGAATCGATTGCGAGTAAACAAGACATTAATTCTTTTGCTTGCTTATGCGCTGCATAAATTTACTTATGTCTGTCTGTCTGTGTGTGCGTGTGATTTGATTTGATTCTTCGGTAATTTGTTTTTTTTTTTAACTTCAGAAATCGTTCGTTTCGAAATTGTTTTTTTTTTTTTTTTTTGATACAAAATAATTTGCTTATACAAAATATTCGCAAACGCTCGAAATAAAACGTCGCTGCTTCTAAACGCGGCCGCGCGTATCTGCACCGTATTTTGCGCGTATCATTCTTAGCGCAGTATATTATTTTGTCATTTATTTGCATTTCAATCGTACACACATATAGTTGCGACGACGACGGAGCGTTTCACGAGGCAGACTCCGAGTGTAGAGCGGCGAGGCACGAGGCTATCACGTGATAACTCGATCGAATCGGAGTGTCGGGTACGCAGCAGCAGCAGCAGCAGCAGCAGCACAGCAGCACCCTCGATGTGGGTGATGAGCGGATATTTTCGAGTATACCTGGCTGTCTACACCTTGCCTGAATGTTCGAGCGCCATTTTCGTGACCGTCTATATCGAGACCGGAGCCGCGACATAAAATAACGAAGGGGGGGGGAGGTGAGGAAGAAAACAGAGAGAGAGAGAAAGCAAAGTCTTATCTCCAGAAAAAAAAGAGAGAGATCGAACCCGAAGATATGCTTCTCGATCGCTTATTTCTTTTGGCACGAATATCCGCATAATAAAGAATAATAATAATAATAATAATAAAACGAAAAACAATAATACGCAAAATATACACGCTGTCATAAAAGTCGCGAGGCATGTCCGCGTCGCGGAAGATTAACAAACGCAATAATTTTTCTGCCTTGGGAAACGCGCGGCGGATAATTCACAGACGACGGGATTGAGAGAGAGAGAGAGAGAGAGAAAGAGAGAGAGAGCAAGAGATTGCTGTTTGTGCTTATTTCTCCTGTTTGCGTTGGCACGGGAACGTCTCCGACGCCACAAGCATCAAGTGGTTGTGCTCCACATTGTAAAAGCGTGCTGAACTATACTGCGAATGCCGAATTTATAGATAGCAGAAATAATAAATGTCCGCGTTTACGGAGCGTAACACGAGCGCTATAAAACTCATTTCGCGCGTGTCCGCGCGCGACGTTACGTAACGTTCTTTAGGACGAAGCGTCGATTGCAGTTTTTTTTTTCTCAATGCAATTAGAGAAGAAAAAAAAACACGTTCGATTTTACCATCAACTTTAACGTCTCGATTTCTCGAGCGGGATATTCCCCGCGGGGAGGATGTAAACACGGATGTTCTTCTCATTCTCGTGCGTCTCTTTGAAGATAGACTTAAATATCCGTTAAACAGATATTTAAGTGGACTTAAATAACTGCTAAACAGACGTCGATCATTGTCGGAAATATATCCATTGCAAAAATATATCGGTCTCTTCTATTATTAGATATTCGCCCAAGAGCGTTTTGCACTTTCTTGCAACTCTTTGATAATTATAGCTCGCGCGCATTTTCACAAATGATCGTCTACGTGTCAAACGGCATCGGTTAATTTCCTGCTTCGTATTCCGGTTCGCGCCTCGGAAACAGCGAGTCGCGAAAAAAAAAAAAAAAACAACGCTATGTTGGAGAAAAGCTGTTTCTCTCAAATTAATGACACGCTTAATGTGTATGCGCAATGAAACTGCACGAAGTCATTATTGTACGTCGAACGCGTATCCTAACGCGGATCGAATCTCACACGATCGTTCGACCGAGTGGTGAGTTTTCTTCTCGCGAGTGAAAGCGGCCGTCTCTCTCTCTCTCTCAATGAGCGTGTAGTACTTACTCGGAAGCCGACGTAAAGGCGTGATACTTGGCAAATAAGCGCGCGGTGTCCGCTTTCTTGGGATCGTATTAATTGCAAACTCGCGCCGCTAATCACCGCAACGCGGTTTCCTCTTTCGCTCTCCGTCGCGCGATGATCCCAGGAACTGCATCTAATTGCAATGACCGCGCTTGCTTGCTTGCTCGCAACGTCGGAGAGCGGAAAGACGCATCATCTCTCTCTCTGTTTTTCTCTAGGCGATTTTATTGTTTTCGGAGCGATCTAATTCCATTTCCAACGCGAAATTGCAACGTCGGTGAAAGCAAGCCGACGTTGTACATATTGCGTATGCGATAAAGTTACAGGCGCAAGATGCTTATCGCTTTCTATAATTACTAATTAGTCATTATGCGGATTAAGATCCGGCCGCGAGATCCGGATGGATGTTCGTGCTGCGAGCACGGTTTAGCGAATTGAAATCAGAAATTACTCGACTACTAATTAGTTTTAATCAGTCGATCGATGTTTTTTTTTCTTTCTGCGAAATGCTGCGGTTCCGAGGAAACGAAAGGAAGAAAGGCGAGTTGATTTCGAATCGGTTCATCAAGCACGCATTGTTAAAAATCACAAGTTGCGACTGTGAGAGAGAGAGAGAGAAAGAAAGAGAAAGAGAGAGAGAGTCACAATAAATTATTAAATATATTACAGCGAGCACAGTGAGGCCAAGAACAACAATTCGCACGAGAAAGTGCGCTTCGATGAAACACACACACACACCCACACGAGAGCGCGGAGTAATTACAATTTACAGCCGGCTCGACGAATGTGTCTAACGATTCTAGAAAAGCGTTTCGCAATACGCTCGGTATAAACAAGCCAAAGATATCGCGCGATGTGTTAGCTCATACACAAAAGTAAAGATAGAACTCTCTCTCTGGTAGTAGCGCGAGTTTGCAAGTACCGGTATAACAGATGACCCGAGTTTTATTTTTGGGCGACCGAGAAGGGGGGGGGGGAAAGATACATTTTCCCGATTAATGAAGAAGCTCGTTGAAATTTGGAATTGTAAGAACAGTTTTGAGAAATCTTTTATAGAATTGCGCCGTGCATGTGTTATTGGTAACAAATTCTTATATACTTTTTTTACAATGAAAAAAGTGTGGTGTATTGATGATAGAGTCAATGCAGGATGTCGTGCAGAAATAATTAATATATAAAAGTATGCAGTTGAAAAACGTACATATTAAACTCTCGACTCTTACCTGTCGTTTTTGATGAATTTATTCTGTTTTTTTGTTTGTGAATGGATTTTCTTTGACGTTTTTGTGAAATGACTACTTTTTATATTGTTAATTTTATGGTACGTACTTAATCTTTTTACCAATTCCTTCATTATTTTTGTTATAATATTTGTCATTATTTGTAGAAATTGAAAAGGACTTAAAAATAAAGTCGAAACGTTTTTCAACTGCATACTTTT
>QVOA01001848.1:0-10738 GCA_014825685.1 Pseudomyrmex cubaensis
GGGAAAGGGAAGAATTTAGCCCCAAGAGTTGAGAGCCCAGGCGAGAGGCCTCACCCTCTCCACCCTCTCCCGACGACGCCGATGAACTCCGCGGAGACCTCGCGACGGAGGCTCAGCCGTGGATATTTTTATGAAAAATTCAGCTCGCACGCGTTTGTGGAATTTTTTAACGAGCGACGACGGTAAAAAGTTTGCTTCGAATTGGAAATTCCGACTGCATTAGCGAACTTTCGTGTCGAGGATGCACCGCGCGAGCGAGCGTACTGCACGACTCGGTTATTATACGCTAAAAGAGCGTAGTGCGCGCGCGAACAGTCAAGAAGTGTTTTAGAGTAAGAGAGAAAGAGAAAGAAAGAAAGAGAGAGAGAGAGAAAAAAAGAGAAGGTAAGAGAAAAGGAAGGAACGTCAGGGAGAGACATTACTTGACCCAGTTTCTTACCCTCTAGCGGTGACGAACCACGCGCGCGCGCGCTTGTGTATCGCGTAAATGGTCCTTCTCTTAAAACGGTCTGGCAATCAAATACATACGTACAAATGGACTGTCTCTTCGTGTCTCTCTCTCTCTCTCTCTCTTTCTCTTTCACTCACTCTCTCGTCGGGAATTTTATGAAAGACGAGAGCGCGTTCAAAGAACGGGCGACGTTCGTTGATGCGATTGGAGGGACAGAAAGGAATTGTAATGCGAGTGCGTAACAAATTTCGCAACTAGGCGCTATCGGCGGAATTGCGCAACACATGTGTTGCGCGAAAGCGCTCCCACGTGCGCACACGTCGTTCGGGAGACGTTTCTTTCGCTATTGGCCATTAACCTGTTTCAATTTATTCAAGAGCGCGCGCGGGAGAAAGCCAATAATAATTATCTGCGCGAAACGACAGCGCGCGCCGTAAAGGATCGTTTAACTATTCGTGCTACGAGTTATCGATTCGGAACGGAATTTGCCACTTGAATTAATCAAGTAACGAGTCACAAAGGTGGACTTTATTCCTGGATATTGAATAATTAGTGCGCGGCGTGGAAACGTTCCTTACATCAGGATCGCGCGTATATATATATACGAAAAACTCGCGGAATTAACACACAAAGAACAAGCGTTAAGGAAGAATAATATTCCCAAAGAGAGAGAGAGAGAGAGAGAGAGAAGAGTAGAGAAAGGGGAAAGAGAGAATCCAGGTAGCGATTATTTCATCTTGCAACGACGTTCACTCGATTCTCTTTGCGGTGGCGTCGAAAGAGTTACCCGCTCTTTGATGGCAAACGACTCAGACATGATTTGCACAAAGAGAAGAGACAGACGAGTAAAAGAGGAAAATATTTTAATTGGTCGATGGCGAAACTATATCGAAGCTGTAGCGATTGTTTTCCCACGAGGCATCGCGATCAGATCGCTCTGGCATAACTGAGCGCGCTAAATATACCGTTTGAATAAATAATCGCGTCTCGCGGATCGATTCGCACACCGACAATGTGGCGCCCGTCCAAAAAGACGAGCGTTTCCTCCTGAAACCTAAAAAAAAAAAAAAAACAAAAACAAGATTTCGTCGCACGATTCGAATTTCATTCGCGTGCGAAGACGAAGAATGTTCGAAAGAGAGCGACGCGTTTGCAAAATTAAAAACAGCGCAAAAAACAACGCATTTTAATTAATAGCTTCTTAATGCACGGGATTTAAAAGTATGAATAATACCTCACCCTTATCATCCGCGTAACACGTACGTGCGGCACGCAGGAGCGTGCGAGTACGAGCGATGTACAAGCGCGAAATCGTTCTCCAATGCCGTAGTCTCGACGAAGAGAGAAGAGCATAATGACACTAAATTTCCCGTGACAAACGACGCGACCACTCCGCCAGTACCTACCATTTTTAAAGCTCGCTAAAAACGCTCGCAGACACGCTTAAAGGCGCGTCGTGACACACACACACGCGCGTAGTAAATGCACACGCTGCATATATACGTAGATGCGTGCGTGCGTAAATATGTGTGTACGCATGTATATGAACGCGGTAATTGCGCACACTTGTCTCTATCTCGCGTGCGAACGTGTTGTATATACACGTGTGGGTTCACACATGGATTTTCGAGAACGAAAGAAGAATGTACGTGTGCATATATATACGCGCGAGGAAAGCAACGAGGCGCGTCACGGGGACCAAAAATCTCTCACGTATTAAATTCCTGTCTCGTGGACCTGACAGTCGCCCAGTCATTTGGCGAGCGGTCCCCAAGGCACTCGAATGCCGTCTTACGGCACTATAACGGCCGGCAACGCCGATCTCTCGTCCATCCTTTCGCCGCTCCCTGATCCTCCACGAGAGAGGACACAGGTTTCCTCCCCTGCATCCTCTCTCTCTCTCTCATCCCGCAGCGGGTCAAGCTCCGCGCGATCAGCATCCGAGCGGCGCGCGCCGTAGCATCTGCACGAGCGCGCACATTGCACACACGCGCGACGAGTCCACTCGAACGAATATCTTACGACGCGCGGCGGGATGGAGACGACAGCCGGACGCTCGTCTTTTCTCTCGAGGACGAGAGAAAAGCGCGAGAAACATCTCCTGGTCGTCGCGCTCGCTGAAGACGACACGGGGAGGTGAGAAGAAGAAGGGTGGGTAGTGTGAGCGCAGGTATATGTATTATTACGTCCTTGTGTTGTACACAGGGTTGCGCATCGCGATACATTGTAGCGTGAAAAATACGTCGAAATACATTCGGAGAACGAGAGAAAAGCGCTCGGGAAACACGAGAGAGAAACACTGGATCCATATAGTCCGCGTCTATATTTAGCGCTCGATTCAATGTTTGGTTTTCCAGCGCGGAACAACATTGTACGTGCCGATCTTCGCGGGAAGTTTGCGCGCGCTAAAGCTAAAGCCACTTATAAGAGAATCAGATAATCACGCGCTTAACGTGTTGCGGTCTTTACTTTGGTTTAAAAAGAAGAAAAAATGTTTTTTTTTTTTTTCCAAGACGCAGTCTCTAATAAACAGTCTCTCTCTCTCTCACGAGATCGGGAAAGAAATCTCACCTTGCATTATGTATTGCGCGTCAATCCCGTACAGTAGAGCTCGGAAGGATTATCGGGGAGCAAAGGAATACACAGGGGATGGGGAAGGCAGAGACACGCTTTTTTTTTCCGTCCCATCGATCCTTCAGGTTTGATTTTCGGGATGAACTCCGAACAGCTTCCGCTGTCGATTGCGCGAGCCGACTTTAATCCCAGAAAGCCCGAAAAAATATAAGCGCGCTGTAGTTTTTGTGTTTTTCTTTCTTTTTTTTTTTTTTTTTTGTTTTTTTATAAAACGCAGCACACACATCTACAAGCTGTATTTTCTGTTTATTTTCAGATCGTCAGGAGTTTACGTAAGATCTTACGCTACTTAGTCAGACAAGATTTTCAACTCGCTAATATTTTCGCCGAGAATACACCGCGTATACATAGTTTAAACATGACTGACGTGTTATTTAACGAGTAAGAATTTAAAAATATAAGATAAGTGAAAAAAAGAAGAGGTAATACATAAATAAAAATAACAATGTTGATATACTGTCAGACACATCGTAGCACACTTTGACGTTACTACTTTTTGGAGAAAAATGAAACATTTTGCAAAACTTTAATTTCCACGCATCATGATTTGCTTTTTATAAGTCTCTACATATTTTAAATTGGTGGAAAATTAAACGAAAAATAATAGAGCGTAAAAATAAACTGCAAAAAATTGTAATATGACAGTTGAAAAAGGGAAGCGAAAGTCAAAGTAAATAAATATCCGCGTAACAAATTAAATATTTATCAGGGCGCGCGTCATACGTACGTTGCGTTTAAACGGTAATTACGATAATTGTGCGCGCGCAATTATTTGTTATTATAATAATTACAACGGTATTGCGGTAATAGCATTAATAGAAATGCCGGTATAAAATTGAAATAATATCATAATCCCACGCAGAAAAGTGAACATACACGCATATACACACGGTTGTAAAATAAACGTCATATTGGAATCCTCGTACGTCAGTTGAGGGAGCGAATTCCGAAGTGCGCACAGCCACACAGCAACAAAAGCCTTCTTGATATGCTCGCAGCGAAATGCAAGCGATTGTATAGGTTTCGTAGATCGGACCTTGAGTCCTTGTTAGCGGTGGTTCTAAATTGAAATTCCTCGGACAGAGATAAGAGAAACCCTTCCCTTCTTCTCCTTCCTCTCTCTCTCTCTCTCTCTCTCTCTTCGTCGAGATACTGTATGTTCCACCGCCGTGGTGGTATCTTGCGGAAGCGACGCACCGAGTCGCAGAAAGTAAGAAACAAATACGAGAAGCGAATACAGCGTTTTTACCGAGAACGCCATTAAGAACATGACCGTTGATTAGAAGAAGAAATTCCACGACTTTAAGGAAGTAGGGTAAACCATAGAGAGTTATCAAGAACTGTTTGGCGAGTGTGACGGATGAAAATTTTATGACGCGTCTAATTGAGCGGAAACAAATTTTCGAAAACGGGCAAAAGACAACACGTGTACGTGATATTTGAAGCGTTAAATCAGCTTTTCGGTGTTCTCGTATAAGAGAGGGCTGTAAATTGCGGAGAAACATTCAAAACGTTTTTCTCCATTGTGCGCACCGCAGACATTAAATGAAAAAGAAAATATATAACGCAGTTTGTGCAAAGAAAATAAAACATTCGCACTTTGCAGCTCTCTCTAAAGTTTTATATAGTTTTTTTTTTTTAAATAAAAAACATGCCTAGTAGTTATTTTATATAGGATATTTACACGAAAATCTGGGATAATTGATACTCTTTTATATTACTTTTAAAGAGATCAGAGAGAATCTGTAAGGAAATTATTAGAAAATATAAAAATGTCTGGAAAAGTTTAATTTTACATATTTTTTGTCTCGTTTTTAACAATAAATTTTTCGAACAATTACGTGTCCCTAATGTTGCGATTCAAAAACGCGCCTTCCTATTAACGACGATATATGAACAGTTGAAAGTCTCAGCTAATTATCTAGTCATGAGCGTTGCAACGTGAATCTCGCACATTATACACTTCAGAACGTATAATCGTAACACATACTTACGTATCTCTTCTCTCTTTTCTCTCTCTCTCTCTCTCTCTCTCTCTCTCTCTCTCTCTTCGTTCAATTATACGACACACACAATATGCTCATACACACGTACTTGATCCTCAAGCATGAAAAAGCCCGAAGGATGTGCAAAAAGTTGTCTAATGGATTTCTGAGAGATTGTGACGCGCTTTCAAGAATCTTAAAGGACGTTTAGTATAGACACACACATACAGACGCATACATACATACGCGACAAAAACCGTATTTGCCATGGATAATGTTTGCGGCCTTCAATTTGGAAAAAAAAATCCGTTCGAAGAGACTCGATTTTATATAAAATAAGCAAAAAAACTTGCTTTGTAAGAAGAGAGAGAAAGAGAGAGAGAGAGAGAGAGAGAGAAAGAATAATATTGCTTTCTCCACACCTTCTTTCTTCTCGCAGAATTTCCGAAGATCACGAATAAATCTAAGTTTTCATCTCAATCCTCCGGAGAGGAGGATGAGATATCTCCTTTGTTTAAGTAAGTAATATGTCCTGGATAAAATTTTATTCAAGTCCCGGATATTTCCGAGAACGGAGAGAATTCGTCTGAAATACAGAATATATATATAAAGTATGTTTTATATATACCATATATATATATATATATATATATATCTTTCTACATATATATCTTTCTCTCTCGCGGAACACAAAACCATCACTTGCTAATCGAAGCAAACAACAGGCTGCAAAACGGAAACGCTTCGAAAACATTGATCAGAAAGAAGCGGAGAAGAACCCGCGTTCGCGTTTGATCGATGCTTCGAGTTCGATTTTCGCGAGTGGGAGACACGTTTGTCGCCTTTGAGGGGGTGTCGCTGTGTGACACTCTCAATGGACGAGTTTGCCCGAACGTGTGCTATATAGACCACCAGAAAGGCCCTTCTGATACTATTCTCGCGCAAAAGATCGCGCAAGGATCAGACACGGAAGAGAAAGAGCGCGCCGATCCGTAACGGAGAGGAGAGGGAGGAAAGGGATATCTCGTGACAGTAAGAAATGGGGGCAGAGTTTTTTTATCCTCTCCGTTCGATCGATCCATCGAGTCTGATTTCTGCGAGGAGCATCCGTCTTCCGTGCGGTCGCTCGATGAGAGTCCATTCCGACATTCCGAACGTCGCGACGTCGTTTGTCTGTCGCGTTAGTGCCTTCACGAGAGCACAACGCGGTGTAATGTCTCTAAGAAAAGAGAAACGTGTTTATCGAAGGGGAACGCATCACGTACTCATCCGGTCCTCATCGATCTTCAATTACAACATCGGCAATTATTTATCCTTACATAAAAAGTTGCCCCAAAGTCTACTTAAAGCAAGTAGTTCTACAACTACTTGCGCGATTTTCAACGATTTTCAAAATTTAGCTACGAAAGCCGCAATTAGTGAGAAAAATCTCATCTTTTAACGAAGAGACAGTCTTTTTTTAGTTTTCTTTAAAAAAAAAGCTATCTTTAGGTTAGGTTAGGTTGCAGGATACATCTCCGATAAATTCGAGAAACGCTTGTGCATTAATACACAAATTAGCAAAAGATATTGTCGTAAGAAAATTGTGAATACAGCATCCGATTGATCTGTTATTTCACATCGCGCAAAGCATTCGGAAAATCTGTTGCGCGATCAGATCGCGCTAAAGAAGATTAGTGGACCGCGATGCGCCAATAAGCAGATCAGCGATGCGAAGAATCCGGAAGGAAATGCGATAAAGTAGATGAGTAAGAGAAAGAGATGTAAAGACAGAGCGCGCGGCCGGCTCTTTCGCCATCCGATCGATCTTTCGCGTCTGATTTTCGCGAGAGACATCCGTCTCCGCTACGAACTCTCGAACTCCGCCGGACAAGTACGTGATGGGCGCAGGTGGAAGATAAATGGGGAGTTACAGCGGGACAGCGTAAAAATGGATTCTCCAGCGCTCGCGCGCTGCAACGCGCTGTTACAGCGTTGTATTCCGGAGCATCTGTTGCGACGATTCCACGTTGCGACGTCGTTAACACGTTATCAATGTCATCGTGTCATATATACACCGAATTATTACAGTGGAAATTGTTCGCTTTTACTGTGTAAAACGTTGTTATTTTTTTTTTGATCATATATACATCGAATTATTACAGTGGAAATTGTTCGCTTTTACTGTGTAAAACGTTGTTATTTTTTTTTGTTTAAACATAAATAAGAATATAATAGTTTTGATATATATATCGTGCATTTCTTTTCTCACGCACATCTAATAATATTTTTTTCGCATCTTTAACGCGCCGTCTATTAGTGCTTTTTGGAACGCACGGAATTCCGACGTTGGGATTCCTCGGATTTTGTCGTTTCGTTCCTGTTTTGTAATGATAATTAAACCAATACGATTAAACGTACTTTATAACTTTCGCGTTGTGAGCTGTGTTGCGTTTTACATTTAAATATAAAAATAATTGGCACACGCAAATTACATCTGTATAATTCTAGTATTTGAAAGGACATTAAATCGCAGCATGTTTTAATCACGTTATAATCACAATAATGTAATCACGTGTGTGAGTTCGGGAGGTGTATCGAAAAATTCTCAATCATTCGATATGGCGCGACGCGACGTTACGCATCCGCGAGCGGAGTGATATTGAATACTTAATGGCTGCGACTGTAATTGAATAGCTCGCACTCGTTGCCAATAATTTACGTAATTATGAAACTTCGAACATTCACGGGTTTCGCTCGCGGACTTACCGCGACATGGAAACTATCGCGGACAATGTCCGCGCCCCGCCGCGCGCGAACGTGAGCGGCGAACAACGCGCGCTGGCTGCCAAAAACGGATAACGGGGCCGGCAATATTCGCGCTGGCGTTCGTTCATTGTTAATCTGCCTCAGCGCGGGAACAATTAGCTCCCCTTCAATTTTTTACATTGCGGCCACACGAGACAAGGAAAATATTTTGCATTCGCGCGCACCGAGTGTTCCTCGTATTTAAAATTCCGACAAAAACACATATTGCGCCGTAACGAATATTCTGGTACAACAAAAAAACAGAAGAGAGAGAGAGAGAGAGAACGCGAGAGCAACAAAGCGGACTCTCTAATTTTTCAATGGTCGGCGCGCGCTCAACTGCTTCGGAATCGGAATTTTGCGGTACCGATGATCATCGGCGAATATCGGATCAGCGCGATTTTCAGAACTACAGCGCGTCGGGGCAACGCGTCTTATATACAACGCGCGCGACGAAACTGTCGAAAAGCGGGAAAATCAATAATCGTTTTACTCGAAAGATGAACTGTAACGTTACGGCTTCTGGCAACGGCGACGCGAAGTTACTTTCCTACAACGAGTTCGAGAACATTTTTAACTATTTCTTCGAATTTTGTTTGTTTGATCAAGTAGTTTCCCTCGACGAGCGGCGCGACGCAGCGCGGCGGCGACGGGCTTTGATGTCGAACCAAGGCATTCGGCATCCCGGAGTACGCAAACCGTTCCGCGCACACATCGATCGTTCACATCAAAAGTACAGTGCACGGGAAACGTTTCTAAGCCGTTCGCGAATCGCGAGGGCGAACTTCCTCCCGCGGTTTAACGTTCTTAGAAGGAACGTTGACGAATACTGTTCCCGACATACATTCCGCACAACGACGACGACGACGACGACGACGAGCGACGGTCTGACTCGCGCGCGAATACATTGAACGATCGCGTACGTTCGCGAGTTTCGTCGCTCTTCGATTATTGCAAACGTATAAAGATTGCGATAAAGTTTTATTGGAATTTCTTTTTTTCTTTTTTTGTTTTTTTGTTGTTTAAAGTTTTGCAAAAGACACATCGCCGTGGCAAAACGACGCGCAGAAAACCGTCTAATGTGTGGCGAGACGTGAAATATTTTTCTTACGGAAAGATCAGTCAGAGGTGAATAGAGTGTCCAGGAATTTTCAACGTTCATTTTAATTTTAAATTTCTGTGATGAAACCGGGCGAGAGTCAACTTTTTCCCTCGTAGAAAAATTTCGACAGTGCTGCACCCACACGTGCTCTATAACTTCCTCTATAATATTCAACGTTTTAAATATATCGATCATTAAACTTCGAATTAAAAGTTTTAAAGAGCAGATACCGCGAGAATTTTACCCCGAACTACACCCGGGTTTTGTTAATTAATGGCATCCCGGAAGCTTAGCTCACAAAAGCTTTTACGACTAATTACAATGAAGAATAATTGATTTCAATTGGCCAAATAACTCGGGCAAAATTAAGATCGACGTTTGCAAGTAATAAAATAAACTTTGCGATTCTGTAGCAATAACATGGGTCTAAAATGATTCTATTTCGTTTAAGAGTATTTTGAGAAAACCGTTAACTAGAGCGCACGTGTAACGACTGTATATTGAGTTTATTACGGTCCGTTGCTGTTTAAAAACTCGAAATTGCTGAAAATCATTAGCATTTTTTACGCATTGCTATGTAATTTCGCGCACGCACATCAAAAGGAAAAACTTTTCATACACACGGAGAATTAAGGATAGAAGAGATCAATAAACATATTAACTGTTAAACATATTAACTTTTTAAATATATCAGTTTTCTCATATGGGTTTAAAACCGCTATTTATATATAATATGATATTTCTTCCGAAGAACTTTAATAATATATCCGGCTTTCGGCAACGTGAAATTAAGTATCGATTGGAATTTTACATTTCACCGCAAACTAGATTGGAAAAAATAAACGTAAACAGAAATATATCGCGACGTGTAATGAAAGGTTTGCTTGTAAATCTTCAAAATTTATAACACAGATGTTCTTAAGATTTTTTTTTTAAACCTGTTCTAAATCCATCGTCAGGTGTTAATGCACAGTTCGCGTGACTGTGTCATAAAGTGAGATTTAAAATTAAAGTCACTGTAAATATTAATACAAATAATATGTATGTATGCGTGATTATCATTCTAGTATCTAATAAATTATAAAAATTAATAATTATTTTAAGAATATATCTAGAGAGAGAGAGAGAGAGAGAGAAAAGAAGGACATTGTGTGTGTGTGTGTGCACGATAGAAAAGTAGAATAAAATGATAATAGCAGTGTGAACACATGAAGAATCGAGTATTTCGCTTTCTATAGGAACGAGTCTTTTGGATTTTTTAATTTTCTCTCGGGCAATATCCATCTTGCGAAGGGATCAGTGCTCGATTAGGTTCTTGTTGAAAATAATTTTCTGTATTCTTCGCTCGTAGTCCGTTTGTAGTCTCGAGATTAGCTTTCTCTTCGTTCGAACGAGTCTCGAAAAATAATTCTGCGCAATATTGTGTTTCGCGTATGCGATTTAGCGTTTTTATGCCTGTACGTATGCGTATCAGGTATTTGCACAATTTCAGGATAACTAAGCTTAAAATGAATGAGATATTTATGCATAGAACGCTAATTTCAATGTCCGTTCATTCCAACTCGTAAAAATACAATAATATACTTTCAAAATATATTTCTCTTTCTCGAAAAAAATTTGAGAATTGAAAATTCTTTTTCAGCAGAAAATGCTGCTGCCGGAGATCTCTCCGCGTTTCATGCAAAAATCTGAAAAGTTTCCGATGCGCGTCCGTCAAGCAACCAAGCGGATAAACCGATTATGACAATCTGCGTTAAAAAAAAAAAAAAAAAAAAAAAA
>QVOA01001849.1:0-14929 GCA_014825685.1 Pseudomyrmex cubaensis
ATATATATATATATATATATATAGATACACGTACAGTTTCCGCTCAACATCCTGGGAACGGCTCGTATTGGCCTTATATATTTCTTGGTATAATAAATTTACTTAACTTCAGTAATCATCCTCGTGCAATATTACAAAGAAAGGAAGTGGCCAACACGAGGCCACAAAAACCAGATCTTCGAGTCAAATAAATTTCTTTATTTGAAATTAATTTTTACAAACGTTTCGACCCTAAATTTGGATCTTCTTCAGTGTTCAAATTTCGTAGGAAGAACTCGGTCCATCAGTCGCGTAGAGCCGACACAATGTGTCATACTATCGTCTCGGGGATGACATACCGAAAAAATTTTTACGCGAAGTAATAACTGTATAATAATAGAGTTATTATTTCGCGTAAAAATTTTTTCGATATGTCATCCCCGAGACGACAGTATGACATATCGTGACGGCTATACACGACTGATGTTCTTTCTACGAATTTTGAACACTGAAGAAGAACTAAATTTAGGGTCGAAACGTTTGTAAAAATTAATTTCGAATAAAAAAATTTATTGACCCGAAGATCTGGTTCTTGCCTCGTATTGGCCACTTCCTTTTCATTATAAATTTACTTAAAAACAGGATCCGTTTAATCAGATGAAACGCCACGTGATGAAATGAATGGGAACTAAACGATGAACTTTATTACATATTTAGAATTAAATTACAATGCCACGGGGGAGAGAGAGTTTCTCGACGAGAAGTGGATGTACGAAGAGAGAGAGAGAGGGTTAACAACACGGGAACGCGGTGGAAAGCGAGCGCCTCGACCAAATTCCGAGCTGCGAAACGAATGTACGAGCTGGCTCGGTAATTAAGAAGTAAGGTGGGCAGGTCGACCCGACAGATAAAACTCGCGCGCCTCGTGCAAACGTGCTCAAGCCGGTTGCAACCCCCGCTCGCTCGCCCCCTTCCCTTTCCTCTCTCTTTCTCCGGGGCGAGTTTTCTAAGCGAGATACCATGAGGTCGTGTCTCTCCCGAGCTTACAACTCGCCGGCTGCTATCTCGTTCCTTCTCACCTGCTGCAGCTTCTGTTTTCTCTTCCCGTTCCGGGGGAGATTTTTTTTTTTTTTTCGGACAGGTTTTTAGTTTCTTCGTCCCGTCGTGGCTTTCCGTCTCTCTTAATCCACGATGATATCGCTGATCCGCGAACGTGTCTCGAATCGTCGGCGCTTCGAAGGAGGATTATGTCTCTGTCCTCTTCCGCCGGAGACTATATCCGCCAGCGGCGACGCGGAGGGAAAGGGCGGAGACGTAAACTAGCTTGTCTTCGACGAGAGACGCCGTCGTGATTTCTGTACATAGACGCAACCGTGAATTCAGATTACCTCGCTATTACAACTGTGTTCAGACATTTGTTGATTATTGTATCGAGAGCATCCCGGGACGAGCAGCCGCGAATACATTGTTGTCTCTGCGATGTCCAAACACCGCTGCGCTTTGTCGAATTATCGTCCGGATATGGTAATTTTGAAAGAACATAAAGCGTGTGTTGTGTTTTTTTTGTTTTTTTTTTTATTCACTTTAAGCCCATCACGCAAAATATTAAGTACGTAATAGAGTTTGCGCGACAAGCTGCACATTAAAATAAAAATAAAAAAAAAAAAACTCGACGACGCGCGTCGACAAAGTTTGCGACGTGTTAACGCTTCTGCAAACGCGCCGAATAGGGACTCAAGCGCGCCGCCGTGGAGTGTGTTTGGGACAGTGTGTGTTGTTGTTGCTGTAGTACATACTTCCAATTACGAGCACGCGCGAGTTTGAAGCTTCGCGTCGTGTTTTTCTATTTACTCGCGACTTACGAAGAGAACGTTAAGGACAAAAAGGAAACGGTGCAATCAAGCGTAATGTAATATACTCTCTCCGGCGTGCGTACGCACGCAGAGACGAAGGAAGAGAGAGAGAGAAAGAGACCAACTGGACTTCAGTGTTTTTCTGTGTTTATTTGCCATTTCGCTGCACACACACACACATGCAGTAAATTTGCATGGAAATTCTTCCTGACGTGCGCAAATCTACCAACCTATTTCACGCCGGACGAAAGATCAAAGCACTTGCCTCCAAAAATTAAATTATAATCAAAATATCAGAGAGACGGCGAACAACAAAAAAAGAAAGAATGTCGCTCGCGTTCAATTCGCAGATAACAAATTATATTGATTTTTTTTGTGTGAGGATTTTTTTATTAGAGAGAGAGGAAGAGAGAGATTACGCGCGAGCTTCTATAGTTAATCCTTTGATTCTATCATTCATAAGGTTTCGCTCCGGGCTAGAACAGAGAGATGCCCGTTATCAGCGCGACCCGCGCACGAAGACTGTCAACGTCGAAGTATTTTAAGTAGGAAATCGATTGGGTCAACTCACACGTGAACAAAGACCTTTGCGAGACGAGATTTCACGATATACGTGTGTGAAACTCAAAGAGATTGTACTTTTTAACGCAGCGTCAACCAAGCACGTGTGCGTAAATGGTGTTTTCGGTGTGGGATTAAAGAAAAGGGATGCGATTTAACATATTTTATTTTAATTTTCGCGCGTAATCCGCGTGTAACGACGTGCGGCGAGAGAGCAACCGCGGCCGAGAGAATTGAGAGCAAAGGGACTGACAAAAACCACGTGTTATATCTTGCGCAATTATCATGTCGGAATTCCTTTATGTTTCAAATTGGAATTAAAAGCGGAGTGCGAGTTTATTTCTTAAGGAGGTTTGAAACAGTTCTAAAAAAAAAAAATGAAAAGTTTTTGAAACTTGAAAATCTTGAGTTCTTGATTATAAAATAAAATTTTACAAATTTTTCCGATATTTATTTCCTTGGAAAATTTCGAGAAAATCGTTGAAAATTCGGTGATTTCAGACTTTTAACGTAAGTTTTTGTGAGGTTCACATTTTGACAGAAAAAATGTAGAATGAAAATTACACGTGTGTTTGGAAAAATTTGTACTGGTAGATTAAGAAACTCAGGAATTATTCTAATAAAATTGAAGGGATTTCCATGCAACTGAAAAAGAAAATTAAAACACTAAAAACAATTGTTAGGATTAGAAAGAAAATGGAAACAGCGCAATCAGCTCGGCAATCAGCTGTTCAGTATTTTAGTCGCATTCGAAATAGGAATGATACATAAATAATAACAAAATAAAACTTAAAAACTTTTTAATTCCATTTTTTAACTATTGGTAAAACAAATAAAGTAGATATCGTTCCCCTTCCTCCCTAATTAACAGTCTCTCCTTTCTTAAATCCACATCGGTAATAATCAAGTTCCATTTTCAGCCTTCAAATAAATATACAAGCCGCGTAAAAAAAACACAGAAAACGATTTAACGAATGAAGTTTCATTGTTGCGCGTTCTAATGAATCGGAAAAGAGGTTGATGTGTAAGAAACCGGATAAATATCGTTAAAAAAATATTTTCATAATTTTTTAAATAAGTTATTTGAAATGTTTGTTGAATACACTTTTATCGAGTCGTGTAGGTAGAAATCGCGCGCGCGGAGCGATGAAGAGCGCGCGTAATTGAAGCAATATTTATTCTTCCCGTTCCCGCAATGGTATACACTGGGGATGCATATTATTTCTGTGCCGCGGTCTATATTTTAATAAAGTGCATAAAATGAGACGAAGTGCGCGCGCGCGCTTTCCGGATAACAAACAAATAAATGCACGCGTTGTACGTCCGCCGCAACATATACGACGCGGATTCTCTTTCTCTCTCATCTCCTCTTCGTATTCGTTACGCGCGCGGAGTTCTCCGTTCTCTTTTGCCGAGAAAAGATCCGCGCGAAAGAGAGTGAGGAGGATCCACGCGCGCAAATGGAAATTGGCCGCATGACGGGGGCAGAAAGGAATATTTACTGCGCGAGCGTGGCGAGTCGTAACTTATGCGGCGGAGGTGGAAGAAAAACATAAATAGACGGCGCCGGATCGAAACGCGCGCGCGAGAATGATTCCCGCGCCGCGCCGGTGTGAAAAATCGCGGAAGAAAAACAGGGCGAGATAGGGGGAGGGGGAGGAAACGCTGGAATAAAACTGCTCGAAACATTTATGGTGATGCGCGTGAAATGACGAGATGGAATTTATCAACGAATAAAAATCGACGCGCTTTTGTTTTATCCGCTCCGAAACCCGAAGCGCGCCGCCGATTCTCAGGTGTCGGCGGCGTGTCGGAACGACGCGACTTACTTTTCGCGTTTTGTGAAACATGTGTGCCGCGCATGTTGTTTTTTTTTTTTTTTTTTTTTTTTTTTTCGCATGTTTCGTGTTTTTTCCCGCTTTGCTTTCAAGCGGCATCGCGCGCACGCTGAAACCGTGAAACCCCGAAACCCTTTTAATTCCGCTCGCAATCCAACCTACCCCTACACGCCTTCTCCTCGTGTATTATCAGCTTGCGGCGCGCGGGCGGAAAAAAGACGACGTCCCGGTGGCGCGCGAGAGAGCGGCGGCGAACTAGGCGAGAATACGTGCAAATGGGAATTGGTTGCAAAGGAATATTTACTGCCGGCAGCGGTGGTGGTTGGATAAGGGGTCGTAACTTATGCCGCGGAATGAGAAGGAACGTAAAGAGGAATGCACTGACTCTCAGCAGCGCACCGACTCCGAGAGAGCTACGCGCGCGAAAGTTGCGACGCGAGTACGACGGGAGAATCGCAAGAAGAGAAAGGGAGAGAAGTACATACACACTCTACGCGTGAGTGAGTGTGTGTGTGTGTGGTATGTACGGTGGTTAAGAGGGATGAAGTACCTGAAAGACGCATCATATATACCGGACACATTGATCGATGAACCTGTGGGCATCGCCGTGGCTCACGATAGAAGAGCTTAAGGGACGAAGATAAATTAATACTGCTCTGGAATTTTCGGGGGGAGAAAAGGAAACGGACTCTTTCCGCGCTCTCGGGCTAATACGTGCTTCCGACTTCTTTTAGCTCCCTCCCCTCGAGCTTTCCAATTCGCTCGTAGACCGCGCGAAAAAAAAAAAGATTCGCCGAGGCAAGAAATTAGTTACTAGAGTTACGCAATTTTGTTGGCGAGACAAAAATCTAGAAGTGACAAATTTTTCTTGTTACAGCCATAACAGCGAAACTAATTTTAATATCGTCTCTCGAGCGAACTTCGCCCGAAGGGCGCGTTTTCTGTCTCGAAGCTCTATCTTTTCGTTCAAGAACGTGAAAAAAGGGGGAAAAAAGGGCGCGAAAGCGACAAAACTGTTTGCTTGTTATTACGCGTTTGCACAAAAAGTTGGTTTGCACAATTGGGCGAAAAAAAAAGTGAATAATAACATCGCGAGCGGGCGCGCATTTTACCGAAGTGAGAAATAAATTACGGGACAAAAGTGTCGAAGGGAAATTACAAGGTTCTTGGCATTTCGCCATTCCCCCATCGAGAGAGCAATAACAACCGAGAGGGCAACCGAGTTGTTTTACCGGAAGCAAGTTGCCCAAGCGCTTGCATTTCTGCCGGTAATTCGTAGAATGCTTGGCATAATTAGAAGGCGGCGGCGGCGGCGAAGCATTTCTCGAAGAGCCTAGCACGGAACAAACCACCTCGTCTTCTTCTTCGACCATAATGTCCCTGGCTCTTCTCTCCTGTTCGTCCTCGGGTTCGTTTATCGAGGGAACTTTTGCTTCCATTAGCCCATAATTAACTGAGTCAAGTGGCTGAAGTCGACGACGACGACGACGTCTCTCTACAGCGGTAGCTTCTTCTCGTACTTCTCCAGGAATCGACAAATCGCGTCTTTTATCCGATGACTGCGCGGACGTCGAGGAGAAAGAGAGAGAGAAAAAAAAAAGAAGAAAAGGCAGAACGAAGGAGTCCCAGAACGTGAGGTCGATTGGCGGTAGCACGGGGGGGTAGAATTCGAGGAGGGGGGGGGGATCTTTCGTCGAATTCGTTAATCCCGTTGTGTCCGGTCGTTCTTTGTAGCGGAATTAGATTTCCGCCCTTACAGGAATCCGCAAGGATTCCTCGTATGCCCGTGTGGCGCGCGCGCGCGCGCCCCCGGGCCACGGTCGTCCGTAATTCAATCGGCAATCGTCCCGAGGAGGTCGGCCGTGGACGTCGTCGTCCTCTTTATGTGACGGACTATATATCGCGACCGACGTTGCTTTTGAGTAGATAAATAAATGAAAGACAGGCTCAAAGAGCCGTCCCGGATACGCGCCGCGGTGTTATATCCGCGCGGATAAAGAGTCGAGTGATGTATCTACGGACAGAATGATAGACGTAATTACATATTATCGACGTTAACAGACTGACCGCGATCGCGTCAGTCGTCGTTTGCGGCTTTCATTTGCGCCGCAAAGTGCGGGAAGGACGGCGGCGCGCGGATAATCATTTAATTAATGGTCAGCCCAATGGCTTTAATAAAATGCGTCATAAATGGACGACGCATATATAATCGCGCGCGCCGCGCGATTGAACGCTCGTTGATCGCGAACGACCTCGTCTCGTCCGTCTCTTATATTTATACGTTATCTCGGTGACACGTTTTCAGCGAAAACGAACGCGTAACGCGCAAACGTTTTGTAATAACGACGACAAGAGCGAGACAAGTATATTTCGCGCGCGGTGACAATAATAATTGCGTGAAATGTTTGTGTGTGTGTGTGTGTGAACTTTTACACTCGCGTAACAGTTTTACACAGAGGGAGAGATTTTCGGAGACTTTCCGCGCGCGAAATGCGAACAAACTTCATATACGGTAAATATATCCAGTCGCACGTGAGACACAGAGGAGCAGCCAGACGCACGTCCGCCGATTCGAATCCTCTGCTCGCGCATGAACACCGAGACAAGTATGTAGCTGCCACGGGAACGAGCCGTCCATTTGCATTTCAATGCCCCTCGTCGGTCCGAGCGATGCTCCGTTTCCCTATCTCGCCAGTTGTAAGCGTCGTCGTCGGCGGGGTTGAATCGCTCATTTAAGACAGTCTTTCTCTCTCTCTCTCTCTCCGACTTCTCTCGTCGTAATATTCTCCCCCTTCCCGTAAAACTTAGCATGCACACGCGGAAGTCGCGAAAGTTGGCCGCTGTGTTGTTAATCCTCAAGATGTCAGGACGATTACGAGGATTCCGTTATAATGTCAAGAGGAATTATCCGTCCGGGCAGTTGCGACGGAAATGATAGCGAGAGATGCGCCCGCTCGAGAAAAAAAGTCTCGCTTAAAGAGGAGCGTAGAAGCAACTTTTAAAATCCCCTTCTTCTCTCTCTCTCTCTCTGTGATGTATTGAAATATATGTCGCCTTTATTTTATTATACTTTATTTTGCTGCTGTAAGTATCGCTTGTTAGTATTGTATTATTTTTATTATTATTTCTTTGTATTATTATTATTTTTATTTTTTATTATTCTCTGTATCTTTTTCTCTTATTTTCATGTTATTTTCTCTTATTATTATTAGTTTTGTTATTATCTTTCATTACTCTTCTTGATATTGTTAAATTTTCAATTATTCGATTTCACATCCAATGTAATTCTTCGGCGCTTGAGGGAATATTACTCCGGAGCGTCTTTATAAATAAGGCAACATTCATTCATTCATTCGTTCATTCATTCTCTTACCTTCTCTCTCTCTCTTTCTTTGTGCGCGCGCGCGTGTGTTAATATATCTGACTTTGCGAAGTAAATTCGCCCGTTTGCGAGAGATATAATTTAAAGAGAACGGCGAAATACGCGGAATTCACTATCATTATCCAACGACAGATGCTGACGCGGCGCGCACGTAGAACGAACACGCCATCCTCCCCCCCCTTCTTCTTCCCTCCTCCGCACACGTGAAACTTCCCGCGACGAGCTAATCGATTTCAATCGGAACTTCGGTTCGCAAATTCCGACCACCTGTTTATGGGAGCGGTGATTACCGAATGAAATTACGTACACCTGTACGCACACACGCAGCGGCCGAGCTCTCCCCAGAGAGAGAGTATGCACGCATTTATTAATGCATACCTATCTACTTCCGGCCGTCCGGAACTTCCTCGCGGACCTTCGGGCTCGGTTTGCTCTCTCTCTCTCTCCCGTGCCAGAGAGCCAGCCTGGTACCGAAAGGGACATCGATTTTCTGCCGGGCGATTCGATGTTCATACCCGACCCTCCCGGCATGAAGATCATTGGTGTAAACACGAGGCGGCCATGTCGGTATTCGCGCGCGCGCGTATATGTGTGTGTGTGCGTGCGCGGGCGGAGGGTTTCAGGTAGACGTCATCCACCGCCAATCCCTACCGTGCACACGGTCGCGCGCGGATCCCTTTACACGGCAGATGAGTTTAGATTGATATTGGCTGGCGAATGGATTTATCTAAAATTAGAGTCCCCGACCGTCACACAGACTTATGTACACACACACACGCACACACACCACGCAACGTCGTACACTCGCGCTAAAGTTAGAAACCGGCTGCTTTTGTCGATATCAACCGACGACACCGGTGCTTTCCAACTTCGGCGCATATCATGAGGGAGAGGGGAGAAGGAGGGGAGAGGGGGATGATTTAAATCCGCGCTGTTTCCTGGGGGTTCATTCCACTTCATCTATCCGATTTCGAAGAGAAATGATTTAACGACGCGCGCGCGCTCGCTCGCTCGCTCGCTCTCTCGCGGTTTAATTTTGTAGATAATTAAAGTTAATTCGCGCATACATCACGACGGCTTTTTTTCTGTCTCTCTCTCTCTTTCTCTGTCTCTTTTTTGTCGATGACAAATTTTCGGCAATTCCTCGGCGAGCTGTCTCGGAAAAAATTGAAATCGCGCGCCAAATTCGACGACAAAGTAACGAGGACAAGAGAGAGTTTCACCTGTTCGGCTCAATAAAGAGAGAAAAGTACGACCAGAACGTCTCGTCGAGTCTCTCTCTCTCTCTCTTGTAGTTTCTTGGGAAACATTTCTCACGGGACGACGAGGAGGGACGATTAGATTTGGATCTGCAGTTTCCTAGATTTCCCGTTTCGTCGATTTCTGGAGGACATCGCGCCCCTGAGGCAGATCTCGCCTCCTTCGAGCTCTCCGCGTCTAGGAGTTTAGGCCAATTTCAACGTGTCGCGTCGAAAGGGGGGAGAGAGAGAGAGAGAGCGTAGGAGCGAGTTCGTCGAGAGGGTTCGTCTCATTTTTTTCTCTCGCCCGCGACATCACGGATGAAAGAGATATCGAGGAAACGGACGGGCGGGATGTAAGTTGGAGGATCGTGACAGTCGGAGGGACCGAATGCAAACGAGAGAGTCTCTCCGTCGGAGATTACGGAGAGAGGTGTCGAGGATGGATTAATGACGAGGGTACGAAATTCTCGGCGAGAAATCTGTTTATTTCTAAACAGGCTCAGGCCTGCTCTAATGAGCTCCCGAAACGTGAGGAGATGTTTAACGAATTCCCTTTTGTCCCGTTCGACGAATGTTTGTTTGTTTTTTTTTTTTTTTGTTCGGTCATCTATCGACCGAAAACGCAAGCGCGCGGTATATAATCTTATACGAAGTTTGATAGCCGACACGCGTAGCTCGCGTTCGATTAAGTAGGCGCCGGGCATGAATTTCAAAAGAAAGCATCGCGCGCCGCGTCGCGTCGCGTCGCCTCGACGTTCCCGGTGCAAATGAGAGTTGGATGAAGTTGGCGGAATTCTAAACTAAAGTCACGTCCGCGAGACCCGTCGCCTCGGCTCGCAAACGCATTTATAAAATACAGACGTGACATTTATGATAAACTATGCGAGCTATTCCAAACATTTGCAATCGCATTAGCGCTTCGATGAAAAACTATTTTTAACTCTGTTGTGTGCGCACGCTCGCGCGCGAGTTCGTCCTCTTTTCACTTCCGAAGTTCTCACGCTCTATAATATAACTTTGCTCCGAGTGTTGTATCTAGACGGTCTTATTATTGTAAAAGTCGATCATTTATTATTCGTATATTGTACAACTTATAATATTAAAACGCATGTTTTATGCAAAACTTTGAAATCGAAATTAAATATTATTTTAAAACACATTTAAAGTATATTTATATACTTTTTATACAAATTATGACACACAAATATTTATTTGTTTACATTAACGCAAATAGATATATATTATAATATTGTTAACAATTTACGCAAAACTGAAATTTGTTGTGGCTAAATATAGCACAAGCACCAAAATATGAAATAAACAAAATTAAATTTTGTTTTCTCAGTAATCGTAGACCGCCGCTATTTCGGCCACAATTTGCGCGCGACATTTCACATAAATAGAAATGAGAAATTAATTAACAATAAAAATGTTTTTACTTTCGGTAGTAAAAACGCGCGCGCGCGTGATTCGAAAACTTTTCGCATAGCGCGGAGGCACATTTTCGTATAAAAAACAAACAAACTCGCGCGCAAATTTTACAGGTCCGTAAAATGTATTGGTTTTCTTTACGTCCGCCGCTGTGTGGCAGGTTCGTTAAGTAGAGCTATTTAACGCTTTACGGTTAGCATTTCCCTGCGGCGGAAGTGCCGCGCCGGCTTGTTGTGTGCCGGGCGAACGTTAGTTGCATTTATTTCCAGCGACCGAATATTCCGCGAGATGCAACGAGCGCGATTCCGAGCGAATAATCTACGGAAGGGAAAGGGCGCGATTTACGGACCTTCCGTGACCGAGTTCTCCTCCCTAAACAGATCGATACTCGCGAATGGCGGCGACGTGAATTATTTTATTATATCGGCTCTCTCTTTGTGAGAGCGAATTTCTTTTTTTTTTGCCGTGGAGAAATATATATATATATATATATATATACGTATATTTTATTATACGTACGCGCGCGTTTAATATTCGACGCGCGCGATATCATCCCCCGTTTTTTCGAAATAATAAAAACACGTTTATATATTATCAGACGAGAGCAAGAACGAATGAAAAAAAAACAAAAAAAAAAAAGAAAAAACGAGAGGAAGAAAAAGAGCGAATGAGAAGCAAGAAATTCCACCTTTCAAGTCCTCCATTTTCCGCTCTTACCGCGGGTCTCTATCCCTTCTCGACACGGTTTTCGTCTGAATATCCAGAGCTTTGCTCCCGCAGTCTCTCGCTCGTTCCCCTGCTTTTTTTCCTTCTAACGACCGGAACGGTCTGGCCGTGACAAGTATATCGACCGTTTTCTCGCGCGCGCTATCTTTCTCTCACCTTCTCCCGTGTACGCACTCTCCGAAAAAAAATATCACCCGCCGTTAATGCGCGCGTGTTAACCCTTCCCCTCGCGGAATGTGCCGCGGCGAATCTGACGCGCCAATTTCGCCGCGACCTCGGCTGACCGCTGGCGCAGCTAGCCAAGTAGATACCCGTGTGTGTGTGTGTGTGTGTGTATGTCGCGCGAAAAATTGTTTTCCAATCGTCGAAAGGTCAATATCGAAGCTTTTGACCTCTCGCGGTATCGAGCCGCACATTTCGGAAATCGAAAAAAAGTTAGTCTCGTACAAACCAGAAATATAAACAAATCCCAAATCGACGCGCGTGTTCGCTCAATTTAAGTCACAAAAAAACCGTCAAACAGAGCTTCGAAATTTGACGTACTTCCCGTCGCGCATTTTTCTCGCGAACGAGGTTCTTCTCTCACACAGTCTCGCTCACAGTCATTTGTTTATATTCGTTCGCGCGATCGTTCACCTCGTAAATTAGGGTAACGTTTTGCCCCGCACATCGATCGACTCGAGGTCGATTACACCTCGAGTCGAGTGCCGATTATCCATTCGCCTACCAGAGTCGTAATCTCCTCCTCGCGATCGCTCGGAGCGAAGAATAAGTCGGCGATCTTTTTCGATTAAGTCTCGGTATAACCAGATTGCCGAATCGAAAAGAGTCCGAGGACTCTTACCAGAGATCCTTTTTCTTTTCTTTTTTTTTTTGTTTCTTCTTCCTTTCGTGTCCCACGGCGTTTCCGCCACCGCGCTCTCCCTCTCGCGCCTCTCTGTGCTCGTCTACTTCCTGCTACCCCTTTTCCCTTCCTCTGGTCACGCGATCGCTCTCTTACGGAGGGGAGGGAGAGGATTTTCCAGACTGTAAATTGCAAAAGTTCCAACGGCGACTCTCTCGGTATCACGTCTCTAAGCTCAACCCCCGTTGTTTCTTCTTGTTTCAGATCCTGAGGCGGGTTCTAGGGATCCAACGCGCTCTGTGAAGGTAAATTCTAGTTAATAATACAAGAGTAATCAAGATTGACCTCGAAAGGTGATAATCGCTTTAACGTAGATTGAATTTGGAAACTGCGCGCGCTCCTTAACGAGAATTTGCAATTTTAAGCGAGCGCCCCCGACTTGGACCGAAATGTAGCATATAATTATTCAATTATATTATTCTCAGAGAGACGCAATGGAAATTTTATCCTACACGCGGGAAAGTGCTATAATAGGTACGGACGCGTCTCGCCGCTTGCTCGCCAATTATTTTCTCGTCGATCGCAATTAAATGAACTACAGTTCGATTCTCGCGGCGGGATACGGCGGGTGAAATTTCCTTGACCAAGTGGTTCTCGAAACTTTTCAATATTGTCGATCGACTTTTGCGTTCGTTTCAAAGTTCGAGTTTAGGAATCGCGGGACAATCCGCCGCGCGGCTAATTTGAGGTTTGAAAAAATCGCGATGGTCGCGGAAAAAGCAGCAATGTTGTTTTTTTCTCTTCAAACTCTCTTTCTCTCTCTCTTTCTCTCCCGTATTTCCATCCCGTCCTGGCAAACGCGCCTCTTCGTGTAGTACTCGGGCGTATTTGAAATTTATCGAAGTAACAACAGGCAGCGCGATGGCACGGTGCATCTCCTTCTCCTCCTCCTCCTTCTCTTCCTTCTCTCGCGCGGCTCTCGAAAAGTTCGCCGTTCTTGTAAAGTGCTCGAAACAATTCCGACGCGAGCCAACGTCGACGGCGGCATCGCTTTTGTATCGAGAGTGCCGGGACAGCGAAAGTTTTTGCATTCCCTTGTCACGCGGCGCGATTTATCCCACGCTCGAAATGTATATTGCGTTACAACATATTTGCGTTTATCGTAAAAATATTCGCGGGAATTAAATTCGATGAAAATATTTCTGCTCTTGTTTATCCGACGCGATAATTTTATGGCGGCAATTAAATTCACACTAATTATTTCAAATTTATTATTTTGTTTTCAATAATGATAACAGGTGTGCGTGTGTGTGTGTGTGTGTGTGTGTGTGTGCGCGTGTGCGCGCACGTGTTTCACGGATATTTATATATTTTCAACTTCAAAATTAAATTTGCATTTCTCTCGAAATAAACGCGGTCGTGTATGTACGTACGTACATTTGATTTCTGTAAGCTCGTATAATTTTTATGCGAACCAATCCCATTCGCAGAACGTTACTCCGAACGTTAGTCCTTTCGACGGTTTCATCGAAAGGCCCGCCCGCCGTTGATATTCGCATACGAGGCCAGACCGCGAAATTTTTGGTCTGTTAGCTCCTTTGATCGCGGACCGCGGTTTTTAATATTCTTTTTTTTGCACATGTTACACAGACATATGTATTTTATAATTCTAATACGCGCGCGTGCTTCAAACCGTCGTCGTCGGTCCGAAATATTCGCGGCAATTACGCGCACGCAATTAAATCTCAAAAAAAAAAAAAGACTATGAAAAAGACGCAAATTAAAGCCCGCGTATCCTTTTCGTCAAAGCACCGAATAGTGTATATACATGTAAGATCCTGACGTAAACGAAGCGCGAAGGTAGAAATTAAATAGGCGCGTGCGGTCGTATAAAAACTTTTTGAAGCGTTTGAAGCCACGCCGGCCTACGGCGCGGTAACGTTGCACGCACTGTTGCCTAAACAGTGAAGCCCGTCGGGGAAAGGGAAAGATTCGCAAAATTACGTTTCTCCCCGACGACGACGACGACGTCGGGCTCCCCGCCGAGGATGAATAAATTAAGAAAGCGGCTATGCGCTTGGCTTTCGACCGGCGCGGAGTCTGGTGCGTGCTTAATTAAATTTAGCGCCGCACTTGGCGTGGACTCGCCGTCCCCTTCTCCCCCGACCTCCCCCCGTTTCTCTTCGCGGCGCGGGTGGTTTTTAGCCGGAGAAAATAATATACACTCAGCGGAGAAATTATGCAAATGTTTGTTTACTTCTCGCGTTTGTGCGCGCGCGCGCGTGCACGGCAGATGCCAAAGTTATGAAAACATAAAAAAAAAAGCGTGTATCTATATCTTCGTTCGTCGCGAATCGCTCGAATGTAAAACAGGAGCTTCATATTTCGGATCCTTCGGCGCCCGAGGATTCTCTCCTCCTCTCCTATGGTCTATGCGAAATGGATATACGATTGCAGAATGGCATTTCGGTCCCTTTTTTACCCTTATATTCGCGTGTATCGCTACTCGGAGCAACGTTTCGACGAGGATAACAGCGGGACAAACGCCGCGCGGAAACGCCTACGATCCTTTTTATCGCCGCGCAGCCTTCCGAAAGAAGAACAACAGTATTCTTTTATGGTTTATGGGGAAGGAGGAAGAGGAGGAAGAGGAGGTTTACTCGAGGTCGCTCGAATGTGATTTAATTCCAGGCTGTTTAATTACGACCGATAACAGGAAGTTCTCCCCCCTCTCCGTAAAACCGAGCGTCATGTCAGAAACGGAATATAGTTTTCTCTTTGGTCCCCCCTCCGTTCCTTTCTCCCGCTCTCTCTCTCTCTCTCCGTCCACGTCTAGTTAGTTTTAAAAGACAAACCTCAAGTCCTTCTATCCGGTGGCGGCCTAGGCAAACTCGAACTCTGTAACAAGTTTTCTCGGTACCCAAATTGCCGTAAATTGAAATGAAGTTATCAACGATAGCGCGAAGTCATTTAAAACCCCCGGCCGTGACTTTGAAGCGGTTTCGGAACGATTGCGCATCGTGAGGTAATTGATGTATTAAAGCGCGCGTATATATATATTTGTTATTAAAATA
>QVOA01001883.1:0-46681 GCA_014825685.1 Pseudomyrmex cubaensis
GTTTGCTGTAGCAAATAAATTTTTTATTGCTTCGATACAATATTTGTTTCGAATGACTAAATATATTAGTTGATGCGACTAAATAGTTTCCTCAGTCAAATAACTTTTTTTTTTGATTGCTTCAATAAAATATTTGTTCGGAATAAATAAATATATTAATTGATTTCACTAAATAATTTGTTCAATCAAATAAATCTTGATTGCTTCAACAAAATATTTGTTTGGAATAAATAAATATATTACTTGACACGCTTCCATTACACATAAATTACTATTGTGCAAATGCGTTCTTTGTTTATTGGAAACATTATGCAATATTAACGTCAGTCGATAAAAAAGAAATTTATATAATAATATTTACCATTACTCTGGAACTTACCATTAATCGGTAAAGCAGAAAATTTCAATTTTAATAAAGTGTTATTAATGGGTAAAAAAAATTTACAAGTGAAGTAGGAGCAGTAGGTAAAGAAAAAAGGTAATTACCATCAGTCGGTAACTTATTATTATTTGGTAAGAATACAAGCAGTGATATTTTAATCCTTTTGAAATTGTATTCGTAAAGAAAAAATTCTAGGTTGTAGAACTATCAGAAAATATAGCAAGTTGGTTTTTTTTTTTTTTTTTTTTTTTTTTTTTAATGTTCCATTTTTGTCATTTTAGGTAAGTTTAGAAAATATTTTAAATTGCAAGAAAATAAAAACAAGAAATTTTTTAAATCGTTTTAATTCCACATTTTGATTACTTTATGTAATTGTACAAAATACATTAGATTGAAAGCTAATCAAGAAAGTTGGTGAAACGTTTGAATTTTACATTTTCAATGCTTAGGGTATTTTTAACACGTTCACGCCGGGGCCGATTTTCATGTTTTTCTCCGTGAGGCGGCGCTCGAATTCATGCCGCCCGATGCTCATTATTGTGTGACCCACCGGTGATGCACGCCGCCAGATGGGACAGTCGAGCGTGACCCACCGGTGATGCACGCCGGCGTGAACGTGTTAAGAAAGTTGTAGGATTTAGGGAGATTCTGGAAATTAAACGTTTCACTACTACTTTTTAACGTAGTTGTTACGTCACAGTTCTGATTGGATAGAGAAAAACTTTGCCCAGTAACGTCACTAGCTTGCGACTCTTTTTCTGACATTTTCTACAACACATTTTCAATTATCGATGATTACGGAGGTGTGGAAAGTACTTCAGAATTATGTTTAAAGAAAACTTTATTTTTTTCGTAGATTCTAATAAGTTTTGTTTATTTTCATAGGCACACACACACACTGAATAAAAGAAATAAATAAAGCTTAAGCTCCTAAATTAAATGCGCTCAAGATTTGATATACGTAGCAGTGGTTTTGATAATTTAACTTTTTGATACTGAAACATTTATTTACTCAATTCTTTTTTTTTTTTTTTTTGAGGTGTAAATATATATATATCTAATATAAACTAAAACGTGTTTGTTTTATCGTATTGTACTTTATTAATTTAATATATTATGACTGATGACTGAACACAAAATATATGTATTTTTAGGTAATTAAAAATGTATTGATTTATTTTACACTACGCTTAAATATGTTTGATACTCAAGAATCGTAACTATTAGCAAATAGCGCTCAAAAAAAAAAAAACAAAAAAAAAAAACTTAAGTCGTCAAGTAGTCAATTTTCTGGAAATTGATTTTTGTTATTGTAGAGATAAGTAGCTGCCGTGCATACGTAGTTTTTTTTAAGAGAATGTGGCCTGAATTTTTGTTTATAGACTTTCATATTAAACTTTACCGCTTTTACCTGAACATTACAAGCGCTGAAGTCGGTTCCATCTATACTTGTAATTTTTCCTGGAATTGTACATCTAGTTTGTCACGTAGTATAATAAGCGCAAAAGTCTCTAATACCACTACCGATATTCTTTATGTGGAAATTGTTAACTTATTAGTTTTTTTTGTATTACATGGAATTGATACTACACGCCTAAGTGTGATTTTGTTGTATATTTATTGTTTTATACATTCACCGTATAGAAGTCTTATTAATACTGATGTCGCCGGAAACGGAAAATTTTATACATATCAAAACGCAGGATATCCGTTTCAGCGAAAGATACTCGGACGTTTGTTTTAGTAAGACGAGTATTTCTGTGATATCGACGACTCAGATAGTTACGTATATTCTTGGCGAACGCTTCGACACAAAAGAATATTGCTGAACAATAGCACCAATTTGTCCTTGCTCATCCATCTGTTTTTTATCGAAAGCAAACGTCAAAAGTAAACGATCTCGATCTCGAGATCGACCTGAAGTCACCCAGGCACCTTTCCCGATCGTTCTCCTTTGTCGCAAAATCGTATCATAAAAATGAAGCTTTGTGCAATAAGTTTTCTCAAAAAGACAGTCAACATTATTTGGTAGAAAAGATATTCTCCGATCTTGCAGATTCAGAGTCGTTGTCGCACATCTCATGGAATGTGTATGCAGTTCTAACTGGTCCGTCTGCGTGGTTGTCCTTCTCGTGGTTACAAACGTGTAGAGGCAAATTTATTTCTATTTTTTAATATAGTATATATACTACACAAAAATTGTCGCCCTGTACTACGTAGGGTTGTTTTCACGTCATACATGCTTCTTTTGCTGACAAATTTTCGTCACCTTACAAAAGCGTACACTTTCTCTTCTTGACCGGCTCAGGCGGCTCTAGCGCGGCCAAAATAGCTTCGTCAAAGACGTTTTTCAAACCTTTCTAAAAAGTCAGAGCAAGAACTGCATCATATTCTATTAATGTTACATACTGAAACAAAAGTTTTTGAAGGATAAAAAAAAAGTTAGGTTCTACTCACCTGTGTCAAAGCACTGCACTCTACATACTTTACAGCTTTCAGTTCCTTGGCAAGTTTCTCGCCTTGTTCTCCGGATATCGGTTTCTGCTTGTTTTTTGCAAGCTTTTCTGTTGTTGCCAAATCATCTCTCAAATCGATTTGTGTGCCGACAAGTAAAAATGGAGTTCTCTGACAGTGATGTGTTATTTCAGGCACCCACTGCAAAAATACAAAAACACATGAGAAAAGAAATTTGCGTTTAATAATATATATACAAGACATTTATATTTTAAAATATATACATAAAATAGGAAAATATACAAATAATAATACGAACGCTCGAGTAATAAATACAAACATAAAAATGGAAAGGATCTTGCGATATATATCATTTTAATACCATTATTGTCTGGTTCTTTGCTTGTTAATTGACCTTTTCCGCCTTTTTTTTTGTATATATATATAATTTTAATATGTATTATGAAGAAAACTAATGCATTACCTTCTCTTTTACATTTTCAAATGACGATGGTGATACAACAGAGAAACATACAAGAAAAACATCAGTCTGAGGATAACTTAAAGGTCGTAGTCTGTCATAATCTTCCTGACCTAAAAATCAAAAAGTATAATATTTGAATTACTATTTTTGAATTAAATACTATAAACAAAGAATAAACATTAAAAAAAAAAAAAAAAAAATAAAGAATTCTTACCAGCTGTATCAAATAATCCTAATGTATATGGATCACCTCCTATCATTACGGTAACTGCATAATTATCAAAAACAGTAGGCACATATTCAGAAGGAAACTTGTTGGTGGTATAAGAAATAAGGAGACATGTTTTACCAACTGCTCCATCACCTACTACAACACACTTTATTGTCTGCATTTTGACTCTTTCTCACTCTCTATCTTTCTGTATATATATATATATATATATATGATCTACAACATATTGTATTTAAATATGATTACAAATTATATTATTACAGAACACATAGTACACTCACTCAACTTCTAATATTTAAATGTATATAAAACAATATTATATATATGTATATAAAGCAACATTTCAATAAAACTAATATTTAAAGATATAAATTGTAGTTTGTTTATTTTATTTTTATCTAAGTTTACAAATGTTTAAATTTTATCAAGGCACTTAAACATATATTTTTTCTAATAAAGTATCTATCTTAACTTTTTATAGACAATATGACGATATAATCAATTTCATAAATACAAGGAAACAATATTGCTATCAAACCCAACATAGATCAATGACAAAATTTTCTTTCTCTCCCTCTCTCTGAATTTTTCTCTTATTAGTTTTTTTTGTTGCTATAATACTCTTTCATTACTACTTAATATACTACAAATTAAACAATTGAGAAAATCATGGTTAATAAAGTGATATTTTCATTTCACATGATATAAAAAGAACTGCTTTCGTGGCTCGCTTTTAACCCTAAACATAGACGTATCCGCGATGCAAACATATATGTGAATGTGAAACGTCCCGTCGTCATGAAAACGTGCCAAAGAACTTCCGAAACATAACATGGACACGAATTTCGAGACAGAATTGAATTTCGTACATGAGATTTTCATGGTATCACGTAAGATATATTGTGCGAAATAGTTACCTGAATTTGCGAGGCTGTCAGTTAAGTTTAACACCGTTCATAATCGCAAACGGCACGGTGGAAAGCGGCTTCGGGCGTGCCGGCAAATAGATACAGTGTGTTCACAAATCACGTTCAACGGTTATTACGAGATTGCGAAATCGCCGCAAGCCAAAGTTCCAAAAAATTCTTTAGAATTGTTTTTTTTTTATCGTAAAATGTACGATAATGTGCGACGTACTTTTATCCTCTCGGTGGTGAGTGACGGGCCACGATGGCCACGATCTTCAAGCTTTAAGCAAGATGCGCAGCCACTTAAAGGCCTATTTATAAGATTCAGACGCAGGTCGTAGGTCTTGTGAAATGACTAATCACGTTCGTCGATTGACTGATTTGACCAATTGGTGATTGGTCAATTCCGCGAGACCAATGATATCTGTGACTCGCGTCTGCGTCTTATGTAGATAGGCCCTAAGACGAACCGCGGATAGCAAGTCGGTAGTTTTGACTGATTTGATCAACATGGACTACGTTCTTACCTTGGTAATCAAAAACTATAATACACGTGACGTAAAATATAGCATTTTATTAACCAAGGTAGGATTTTGGAACGTTCATTTGATGATTGGTCAATTCCGTGAGACCTGTTTCTCGCGATTGCATCTATGTAGACTAGCATTTTAAACTCATAATTCTTTACATTTTTTCTGGCATTCAATTTGAGTCTCTTTCTCTCCTTCCTCTCTCAGATTGTAACTGTTTTTTTTTTTTATATTTATAAATTAACGATATCTTTCTCAGTGTTTTTATTTTCTTGGAATATAGTAATTATCTAACCTAACTGTACACAGATTTCTTGCAATCAATATTATAAAATATGCACAAATAATAATTTTGTGTATATAAACGTTAAGTTAAATTTTATTTTTGTAATAAATAACTACCATATTAATAATTCTACTTCTCCTTATTTAATTACAAGAGTATTATATTATATATGTATACATATCTCCTACTTTGTGAGCTCTATCTCTACTATTTGTCAGTATAACTATATAAAATTTTAAGTATAATTTATATCTTTGTGAATATATATATATAGAAAAATAGTTTTATCACACACAGTTTTGTTCTTTTGTTTTGTAATTTTGTTCTGTCTTGCACTAATGTTAAGAAAGCACCAATGTTTTGTTTGCATATAGCTCACTATGGACGTATGTTCTTTTTTTATTACTATCTTAAATCCCTCATTATCTCGCTTCCGGCTTTGAGAATGGTTGAAGAGAACCGGGTTGTACCCAGGATAAACCTGATGGCTTAATTTCTTCTTTAATCTAAATAAAAAAAGAATTGAATAAATTTTTAATTTAATTCAATGTGTTTTTATCGACTTGGATATTTTACCTTTGTCGGTTCATAAATTTCTCGTTTAACAGTATCATGCTGTTCACTCACATATTGGCTGAACGTAATATAATGCGGATCGTCCATAGTAGATGGATTAAATACTTGATTTACACTGTCTTTCACACATGCTTTCACACGTTCATGGAAAACTTCAAAGTTATTTTCTTGTCTATAACATTTAAACAATATAGATTGTAACAGATACCCAATTATCTTTACATACTTTTTCTACAACATACAAATAAACAATTATATTTACAAGTTGGCTGCCTCCTGATTTACTGGAGTCATTTTTGTGTCTAATTTAACAAATATTTTTGTAATATATTGTATCAATTGCCAAATTCTATTATTTCTCCTCCATTCAGGAAAACTCCATGATGTACACAATTCTCCATTTTCTGGATTTATTAATGGATGGAAGATTGTAGTTTCAAACACAACTTTCTAAAATAATTTACATCTTTCTAAAATATATTTAAGTCAAGAGAGAGATGTAAACACACACACACACACGTGTACACACATGCATGTGTAAATTTTATACAAAAAAATAATAAAATAATTTTTATTATTTTTCAATATACTTACAGGGCAATCCCCAAGTGGAAAGTTCTGAGGCAATATAATAGTAAACCTAAAAACTCCACCTTTGTAGAATCCTTGCCGAACAAATTGTACACCGAACCACACTATGACAAAATGTTAAAATTATTACATATTTGAAATGTAGTTACTGTTTTAACTATGTTAAAATAAAACAGGCAAAAGATTATAGATATATTTACATTAGAACCATAATACAAGTTGTTATCAGGATGAGCAAGACCTACAAAAGTAGTTTATATCTATCAAAAATATACTGTTTCTATAAAGTTTTTTTTTCATTTCACAAAATAACATCAATTATCTAAATCTCTATTAAAAAACTTCAACTTCAAAATTTAGGACATAAATAGAAATTATCATAGAAATAAATGTTAAAATATGATTATGTCTCATATAAATTATAACTTGGAAGACTTGACAATACTTACAGAAAGAATTTAAAGCAGATGGAATAACATAAATTCCCTTCAAATCTTGGGAGCATAACATCTTGCTAAAAGCAAAAGAATGAACAAATAAGCCAGTTGTCTTTTTTTAAATTAACAAATATAAATAAAGATATAATATGTTATTAAATACTTACTATTCTGAAAGTATGTTGTATTCCTGCAGAAAAATAGTATGCTGCTTGTTGGTTTGTGCAATAAATGGCCTATCTATCATTTTTACAGACATACTGAGTGGAGAATCTCCATTATTACTTCTCGGCACAAGCTTTCTAAATGAACCCTGTCTATTTAGACTATCATCTTTACTATCTTCATTCTAAAATAATAATCAAATTGTTATTGTACTTATATTTTTTATTATTATATACTTTTCAATGATTATTAAGTTTGCTGAGTAAAAAAATGCAAGAGAAAGAAGAGTATAACTGTATATTTGATATGCTGTATTTTTGTTATCCTCTTCCATGTTCAAATATCAATATACATATATACCTATATGTGTTTATTATTGAAAATAAAAACATATACGTGGATGTATATATATACCTTGATTCTCGACATAACGAATAACTTCAGAAAACGCGTAAAATTTCCAAGGTACTAATATTTTTTTCCTGCATCGCACCTAACGTAAAGATAAGCTACACACTTATGGCTGCGTTTTGATATTCACTGCTAATACTGGAAATCTATAGCACATGTGACGTGAAGTATAGATTTTTAGTATTTGGCAGTAAAATATTCAGGCTGCGTTCCGATATTCTCTGTCAGTACTAAAAATCTATACTTCACGTCACATGTGCTATAGATTTTTAGTACTGGCAATGAATATCGGAACGCAACTTAAAACGCAATTATAGTATGTGCACCGACAAATGACAAATTTCGTGGACATGGCTATGCATGCACATATGTATGTATGTATAAACTGCGTTCAGCAGAGCTCAGCGCTCAGCAAGCGCTTTGCGCTTATTGTCTGTGATTAGTCTCTTTTAGTAAATCTATTGGAAATACAAAAGTATGTGCCAATGACAAGCAGCAATTGCAAAGCGCTTGCTAGGCGCTGAATTCTGCTGAACGCAGCCATTGTAAACGCGGTTTACGCTCGCAATGAGTGCGTTCAGACAACTCAACAGTTGCGCAACGATTGAGAGATAATTACTTATGATTGGATCATACTTTTGGAACCATTTCAGATTTTGAAGAACAGTCCTATCACAAGTGATGATCTCTCAACTGTTGAGTTTTTTGAACGTAACCAATCAGAAAGTGTCAGATGACTGCGTGTTTACCACAAAGTTTACTGTGTAAAGTGATAATGTTAAAATATATACAAATACAAAACTAACAGGTTTTTAAGAAACATTTTGAGCACCAAACCAAATTAAACATCTCGACCGGATTGAACTAAGTTTCGAAAGTAATCACAAAATTACGAGTTTGACACATTAAAAATGACAATAAACTTTCTTTTTCCACTTCTAACCTATAAATTTAATTTTTAAATCTTTCATAGAAACATAAATTACTTATAATTTTAATCAAAGTACATTTAAAAGCAACATATAATTATTAGTTAATCTGCAATTTTCTCTGTAATAACAGGTATAATTATTTCAACTGACTCTAAAAAAAGAAAATATAAATAATGGGAAAACATGAAGTAGGCACACCAAAATATATTGCTAACAAAATCAAAGCCAAAGGTTTGCAAAAGTTACGTTGGTACTGTCAAATGTGTCAGAAGCAGTGCCGTGATGAAAATGGTTTCAAATGTCATACAATGTCTGAGTCTCATCATCGTCAGTTGTTACTCTTTGCTGAAAATGCTCACAAATATATGGATGAATTTTCAAGAGAGTTTTCAAAAGGATATTTAAATTTATTAAAACGACAATTTGGCACAAAAAGAGTACCAGCAAATAGAGTGTATCAAGAATATATAGCAGATAGAGGACATGTTCACATGAATGCCACTCAATGGCTTACATTGACAGCATTTGTAAAATGGCTTGGGCGTACTGGCCAATGTTTGGTTGATGAAACAGAAAAAGGTTTGTGCTTTTTGTTAACATTAAAATTTATTAAAAAAAAAAACTACTTAAAATATATATTTTTAAATATTTTTACCAACAAAATATTTTCTAGATTTTACTTATATTTTTCAGGTTGGTATATCACATATATTGACAGAGATCCTCAGACACTTGCTATGCAAGAGAAAAAAGCAAAGAAAGAAAAAATGGACAAGGATGACGAGGAACGTGAAATGGATTTTATAGAAAAGCAAATAGAAAGAGCTAAGCAAGATACAAAAAAAGATGAGAGTGAGATATTTAAAACACCACTATTACGACCTGAGAAAGACACACCTTTAGTTCTTGACATAAAGTTGAAACCAAAACCAAAATTACTTCCTGTAATAAAACAGGAAGAAATAAAAAATGAAAAAGACAACGGTTCAAGCAAACTGTTTCATGAAAAGGCTGAAAAATCAAAAAGATTTAATAACGATAATGAAACAGGAAGATCTGCCAAAAAGTTGAAAATTGACAACAATCCTGTATCTAAAGGATGGCTCAAGAAAGGTTTAATGGTTAAGATAATCACAAGAAGTCTAGGTGACAAATACTACAAAGCAAAAGGTATAGTTCAATCTGTTGGAGAAGACTGTTTCGTTGGTAAAGTGAAACTTAAGACTCCTGAAGAAGTTAGTGGACATGTTATACGATTGGATCAGGAATATTTGGAAACAGTAATTCCTGCAATCGGCAAAGATGTTCTAATTCTTTGGGGAAAGCATAAAGGGAACATAGCGGTAGTGAAGAAATTACATATAGAGCACTACAGTATAGATGTGGAACTCCAAAAGGATAAGAGAATTGTAGAAATGCTTCCGTACGAACAAGTATGCAAATTTGTAGATTGAAAGAGTTGTGTAAAAAAAGAACAATGGAAAAACTATATATTTTAATCGACAATGTTCAATATTCCTTGCGTCATAAAGAACACCTGTGTATAAATGTAAAATTAATAGAATATGAAATATTTATACATATAAAGTGTCTTTCGCAAAACACTTATTCAAATTAACTCTTATATTAAATATTAACTCTTATATTAAATATTATACGTAACATTCAGTCTAATAATTGACATATCAGTATATGTACATATATGTTTATATGTATATAACGAGTATATGTGTGTATGAGATTAATATAATCAAATATTTTCTTATCTATAAATAATCAAACATAATTTTAAACAATTAATTCCGAAATAATTTTTTTAAAAAATTACATTTTATATAATCATCAAATTTTTTTATTGCGATTGTTTTTATATATTGTGTGTGTACATACACACAAAAACAAAATATGTTCGAGAAAATAAAAATATGTTGATTATCATATAAGAAAACTACATTATTGCATTGTATTTATAAATACAGTATGTAAAATATATTATTTTGTTTTATCGTTTCAAAAATATAAAAAATCAATACAAACATAAAATAACTCTAGTCAAAACTGATTTAATTCATGTTTTGTCGAAAGTTTTCTAAACACATGAGTAACTGACAAAACATGCACAGTATGTACAAACAATCGTTTTATTGTACGACTTAATTCTAAATTACGCTGTACGATATGTTTTTTACTAAAACAAACATTTATATTTTCGAGTAAAATCTTTGAACTGTGTGTTCAATTATCTGGTTATCAATTTCTGGCTTATTAATTTCTCTTGAATCGCGCTTCCTATCCGTTATAAGATATAACTTCCATTACACTTCTCTGTGATAAAAGTCCGAAGATGAAACTCTTATCGCACATAAAAACTCTAACGTCAAAGTTGAAAATCACGTCGTATCATTGGCGCTTGTCCCGCGAGAGACGTTACTACTCGACCACGCTCGTATGTGTCTAGAAATGGGAAGCTTGTCCCAGAAGAGCGATTCCCATTGCTTTGTTCGAAGGAACTGTAACGGTGGTCTTCATTAGTGACTAAGCCACTATATAGGACCTTCCGTTCACTATATGTGAATAAATGCGCGCCCACCTCAAATTCAGTGTATATACATATGTGTACGGCATGCTTGTATGTGTATCTCGGTGACCAAGAGCATTTCGTGGTAATCAAAAGAGAGAGAGAGAGGGGTCTATGTTAGAGCCTGACGACGAGAACTCGATATAACGGTGCCAGCTGTGAAGAGACTCGAGTCGACGGGAACTCCCGAGCTGAAACTCCATTATCCTTAATTATAATCGCGTTTAATCGCAAACTCATCCCGCGTTCTCTCCCTCGCATACGTGTCGCTCTGATGTCTCCGCACAGAGATCTTGCCTCCTTGTCCTCTACACTCGTTTTCGTCATTCCGACTGCAGCCGCTGGTTATCAATTTGGAATCAGCGCGAGAGTTTTTTCCGACACGACGAGGTATGAAACAAGCGAATAGCCTAAAGAAGAAAATTATTCGTAATATCGCGGAGGAAGAAAAGGAGAGATTCTGCGCGCGACATCCTTTTTCCGGCTTGGCATGTACAAAGTGCATCGTATGTATCGGCGAAAGCAGAGAGAAAGAGAGCAGACGGCGGTTTAAGTGCCTCGAAAGTGCCACTGGGAAATATCGACGTCGTCGATCGGAGCCACATGCAGGTGTATGATTAATGCCGCGGCTCCGCAACGCGCGCCGCAGAGATATCACGTGCGGGAATTGATTCTAATGAGACCTCACGTGAGAGGGATCGTCCGTTGGTGATCGGGGCGTAAATCGCGCTTCTACTCTCGCTTTGATCTCGCCTGGGACGAACTTTGATCAGACGCTTATTTACACAGGAACACCGGGTACGTACCGGCGTACATACACAGTTGTCGCGTTTTAGGAGCTCACTTGAACTCTCTGAACACATACCGGCTTTCCGAATGAAATGTCTGTTCTTCAAGTAGATGTAATCTTTCGATCTGGAAAGAGAGATTAAAGCAACCTAATGTAAAATACAATTTTGTTTCTCAATTCTCTTGCTTTTAATTATCTTTTTTTACTCGTTAAATTAAGACACAGATACTAAATAGATTCTTGACAGCATCATATTTACACTCGTCAAAATTACATTTCAATAATTTATAATTTCTGGTTGATAGGCTTAATTTTTGAGCTTGACAAGAATACGTTTGTACGCATCGATCTTTTAAATATTACATAGATGTTATAATTGGTAAGTTAAAATAATTCATTGTAAATCTTGGGAAAAGTTTCGCGAGATGTTCTCGGTTTTCACACGCGGTTTCCGTAAGTCCTCGGGATCATTGTTCAACCACGTAAAAGGATATACATACATATTCTCGCCACGGATAGAGGTAAGACGAAAGATAATCAATCGGAGTGTGCACGGTATCTTATCAAAGTTGGCCTATCTTCGCGAAACTTACCCGCGTCTTCGTCTCTCGAGACGCCGGCGAGTGACGAAAGCTGCGCGAGTGCGAGCGAGATAAATCTCACCAGGTGGTATGTGCACGCGGAAAAGGGGAGATGTGTAGAGATGAGAGAGGTAGTGAGCAAAAGGGAGACGAGGGAAGAAGGGATACCGCGCTGGTAGACTCTGTGCTAACTTTTGCGTCCGTGTGCTCGCGGCGTCGCTAGAAGGAACTTTGTCGATCAGAGTTGCGAAGGAGATTCCCAGTTATGCCGCGGCAGTATCACCCTGTAGATGTGGCGCAAAAGGAGTGAATGGCGCCGCAGGTGGGATAATGACGAGACGACGGAGGATGATGACGGAGTCGCTGCGGAGTTATACCTTCCGCGGCGTCAGAATCATTCGATTCGATTGTCTCCGCCGATACGATTCGATTTATCTATTAACAGGAAGAAGTAGCAATTTCTATCTAACTTTGCTGATTTGAGTTTATACTAAATTTCATTACAATAATCACACTAAGAGAAATTTCCGCTACGCAACATATCTTAATTAAATCTATTTCTTGGAGAGAAAGCGCATACATACAGTGTAGATTTTTTATAATACATACATGAGATGATATTATAAAGAAAAATAATTATTTTGAGGAAAAAAAATAAGCAGAAAATGCGTTCAATAATTGATTTCAAGATATGTAAAAATAGAAAACTTGTAAAAAAACGACATTTAATAAGGAGCAGAAAAACTCGACATGTTTATTATAATTGATTGCACTCTCGCAATTCATCTTTCTATCGTACTTAAGATACGATCTTTTTATAACGACGCGGTACTTTAAGCATTCTGTAACGCTGAAGAACTTTGAGATGATCGGTTAAGACTCAGCAAGGAAGCCGAGGAGTCGGAGGATATAAGCGCAAAGTAGGTCAGAGAAGGATAATTATCTATTTCTCGGCTCTATTACACCTAAAGTACCGGCTAAAGAGGAAAAGCTAATAAGAAGCAGAGTAGGCAGCAAATCACTTTAATTTTCAAAATCGTTATAGCCATAACGCTAACAAAACTTTTCAGCTCTACTCGTGTGTGCTTTTAGCAGCGATGCAAATTGTGCGAAAGACATTTTCACATGCGCGTTTATACAACGCACATATTAGTTTAATGATGACATTCATCTATTTTTTACATACTTGAAGCTTTTAAGTATGTAAAAATAAAAAGCACAAGTTGTGTTGTGTAACGCGTACGTAATGTATCATCACAAATTAGATCCTCTATAATTATAAACCGCAATTGAGATTTCCATTTCCCCGAAGGTTTTTTTTTTACGAAACGCACGCAAATTTAGTTTCGAAAAAGAATCCAAAATTACGATAATCGCTTGGATTCGTAGCGCGGAAGGAAAGCGCGAACGAGCATAGGTGGGACATTTCGTCCATGCAAATTTCGCTTTATTCGACCTTTTCATCTTGACAGTGAGCGAGCGCACAGGCACTGTAACGAAGAAATATTAACGCTAAACGAATGAATACGAATCCGCACATTAAATCTTAGAAAAGCTCGTACAATACGGACGGGATCAGGAACCGAAATAAAAGCTGATGACCGGCTGTTTGGCGTGGGATGGTCCGAACAGTTGTAATTATCTGTTTCTTGGTTCTATTACACCTGGTGGAGACGGGAGCAGGCGCGATGGGAAAGGGCGCCGGCATGGTGAGAAAAGCGGAGGAGGATCGGCGCGGTTGGCGAAACGTGACGGGAAATAAGAACAGACCGAGTGGCAGACGGAAATTACAGAGTCTACAAGCACTGACAGTGAAACTGACAATATGTACGGAAAACACAAGGGAATATCCAGACGGAAAAGAAGTTTCGTTGACTACTCCTAGACGATTGTTCCTCGCACATCCTTCGCGACGGACGATAATCGATACTTTCTAGAAGAACCAGCTCATTCGATCTTATTGCACATTTGATTATCGGATAGCTCTCTTTCAAGTTTTAAAATTGTGATAAAATATGATGTTGCTATAAATAATAAAAACACGTATCATATTCACAACAATTGAAATTGATTTATATTTGTGTGTCTATACACATCTGCGTATTAAATATATTTCAGATATTTAATGTTAAAATTTAGTAACAACAACACCAATATTTATTATTATATAATATTCTTATTATCTGTTATCTATTTTAATATTTATATTATCTAAGTTATTGGTTATCGTATTGGATATTTTTTTTATTCTATTACCAAAATGTTAAAAGTAAATGTCCAACGTTGCAAAATATTAACGCGACAAAAACTGTCTTTCTAAGCACAATTACGCTTTATATTGGATATGTCTACTCATCATCGTCGCAAGTACGTTTCTTCGTAATAGCCACCAAGAAACTTCCGCAACAGCGTCTAACATCCGACAGACAATTTTCTGCGGACAATTCGGTCTCGGCGCCGTCGTCGGCGCAGACACGACGAGAACGAGACGCGCGGAAACGATAGTTGGCTCGCTGGCAAGCTCCAATCTCCGGACGCCCTCTCGAACACATTTCTATCAGAGAGGGATGAGAGAAAAGAGTAACGTTTCTTTCTCTTGGCGTCTCGATCGTTTTGCGATCCTCCCCCATCTCGTGGACGAATCTAACATCGTCTTTTTTTTATCCGAAAGAGAAAGAGAAATACATAGATAGATAGATAGATAGATAGATAGAGAGAGAGAGAGAGAGAGAGAGAGAGAGAGGGAGGGAGAGGGAGTAGCAAAAAACAGTCTTTTGATGAATCGGCGCCGAACTGCGTCCGGCATACGTAAACTCTTGGAATCACGATCGGGATGAACAAAGTGTCTGCGCAACGAAGTGAGAAGAATGACGAGAAGAATAACGACTACGACGCGATGAAGGGGAAACACTTGGAGGCTATTACCAGGAAAATTTCGGTGGATACGTCCAATATAGGAAATTAACTCCTACATTTTTTGTCTTTTTTGTCTTTTTTCTACTAGAAAGTAGAAAAAATGAGAACTTATATTAGTCACAAATATGTGGAAATGTATTTTTTTAATGTAGTAATATTTGTGATTTTTCTTAAAAATTTTTCTCTCTCTCTATCTCTCTCTAGTATATCGCACAGAAAGCGGCATTTCTTTTCAAAAATTTTTTTGTACCGTCAAAATTGATCACCATTTATCGCATTTTTAATACACGTTCATCTATCGTCAGTAATACTCTGCGCTTTGTAATAAATCAAGTTACAAGCAGTGCTCGCGCTACTACGCGGAACCGAAGTATTGTAGAATCAAGTGGAGAACGCGAGCAGAGAGAAAGAGAAAGAGGAGAGGGTGACATTCACGTTCCTTAAGAGAAGAAATTAGCGTCTAGCAACGGGAAACTTCATTTAGGTGACTCATCGCATCGGTGAACGGCGCGCGCGATTGTTTCACGCGATGGAACGAGCGCGATGATTGATTAAAAAGTTGCTGATAGGAAGTGGAGCGAGGTGCGACTCTGAAAGGCAAAGCGTGTACACCCCGCTTGCTCGCGCGATCGCGAAATATTAACGACGCGCGTTTCTGCCAAAGTTGCGTGATTAAAGCCCTTAAAGACACTCCGCAGGAAGACAATCGCGTGCTAAGCGATCCTTGGAACAGCGGTCCTTATATTACCGTCTCTCTACTTCCGCACACACCTTTTGCCGCGAACTTCGTACTCTTTCCTTCCCAATGTTGTCGAAATCCTTCTCGAAGTGCCTTGGAGATGATAGTTACACTACGCAATCACTTAGGTTGAATTCACGGCAAATGAGTAACGGCTTGGCGCTTCCTATGTCTTCTTATAATTAGTTTAAAGAACTACTTGACAGGATATATTGAAGGAGCGATCCTGCTCGAACAGAGAATTTATAGAAAAATCATCATTAAATGTGCGTAAAGATGCCACAAAACTGTCGAGAGAAAACTTTATTACCTTTCTTTATCCTGTAGCGCAATATCAAAACCAATAAATCTTAACGATTAACACATATGTTAGTATTTTTCTGCATAAAATTCCAAAGCTTATCTGTTTTTAGACTAAGGAATATGAATAAGGTTAATAAGAGCCGTTGCAGGATGTTGTGCAGAGATATCTGTCTATATATATGTATTCACATATAAATTTATATGTGAGTTGTTTGAATTGAAATTTCAATTCTAAAAATCTTATAGGATGCTATATTTGCATCTCATGCAAATATAGCATCTCTGCGCAACATCCTGCAACGACTCTTATTAACCTTATTCATATTCCTTCCTAGTCTAGAGTCACACAGAGCCCGACGATTCGTCATTTGTCACCATTAATTGTTCTCATCTGTTTTCTTTTTTATCTCAAAAATGAAAATATATAATCTGTACAAACTTATCTCTTTTTTTTTCCTCTTGGTAAAAAAGTGATCGATTTGTTATATATAACATTATACATATATATTTATGAATATTATTGATTTATATTAAAATTTAAATAAGTTGAAAAACTACATACTTACACAAAAAATCTCATCTTTTTTTGTACATGGCATGCTTTTTTGCTTTAATGTGTTATTATGGTTTATTAGAGGAGAAAAAAGAAGAAAAAGAAATAACGCTACTAATTATAATAATATCAAAATACTTTTCTTCGTTGTCTATAACTCGCAGGATCCAGGTTATAATGTAGTTATCAAATATTTTGCTGCGGCAGACGCGGCTGCCGTATAAGAGACGCTGCTCTTAGGAACGTAACGTACGTTGGCGTTCGTTGAAATATTATTCAGTAGTCGTGTCTCAAAGTGTATGCGGCGCGGGACCTCGAAAAATGGCCCCCAAGAATTTCTGATGCGAACGGCTTTTAGAGGGGCACACAAAGAGAAAGGCGATGCTGTCGCGAGAATAAAACGTTTGAAGAATACAAGACGTTTTTGAACACGTAAGAGTGTCATTAAAGTGTAACGCGAACAACAATGCCGGGAAAGTAACACACCGAATTAGAATAAGAAACTTTAATAGCCACGCTTTCAGATCCTCTTTCCTTTTGCGGTTGTTTACGAATATGATGATCCTTAAGTCGTAAGATGCGCTTCTAATAAACATAAATAAGTAATTTGAGCAGATATATTGCGAAACTTGCAGTTTTCCTTGAAACGCTCTCACAAAGCGTTGCTTGTACAAAACATACTAGTTCGGTAAAAGTATTGAACAACACAATATTTACTCGCGTTTGTTAAAAGTGTATCTTATAAGAAAAACAATATAATGAATAATTGATTTTCTTACTTTTTTTAATATAACACATAACGTATTTCTTTATTTTGCAAAAAACTAAGGCTAATGGAAATAAAATTTTCTTTTTTTTGTGTGCTTGCAATCGTAAAAAAAACTTTTTAATTCTATTTTAGAATGATATTCTATAAGCTTTTCTCTTTCTCCAATCTATATATTGATGATTAATCAGTAGTAGAAGTTGATTGATCATCTACCTATCCTTCTGTAGCTACCTTCTATTGTCCACTCTCATTTAAAGGAGTAAAGAAGACGGACGATATATATGTATATGTATGTATATGTATATGACGATATATATATATGTGTGTGTGTGTGTGTGTATGTGTGTGTGTTTATATATATATATAAGTAATCTAATAAATATAAATAAATAATCAGACAGGTAGACGGGAAACCTTTCAGAACTCTCTCGAACGTCTCCGGCGTAAAAGCGCGCGGCCGGGTGAGAGCATGCTTTTAAGGATATAAAATACAGCGACACGTAGATACATCCAGCCAAAGGCAAGCAACGCGTGCGATCCCCTCGCGCAGTTTACATCTAGAACGTTACCCTTTTTCCCGAGAGATTCGTAAGGGTCCCTCTTCTCCCGCCGTAAAAAGCTCGAGCAGGATCGATCATATATATATATATATATATATATATATATATATATATATAGTAAATCGCAAATGTATATTTACGCCTAGCTTTCTTATTAAGCTCGCGCGCTTATGCGCGCGCAAGGCGTGTATACACGTGGTTAAGCGCAAAGAGGCCGCATATAAATATGCGCGGGCGCTCACAGGCGCTTTCACGTTCGTGCCGCGAAACGAAGAAAAAGCACGACGGCAAAACCGGAATATCGGCAGAACTCGGTTATGCGAGTGGCGGCGTAAACGCAGTGCCTCGTTAGTGCACTCGCATGAGTTCCGCAAGTAAAACCTCTCGTAATTCTCCGAGTCGCTCGAGGAAAGAGAGAGAGCGAGAGAGAGAGAGAGAGAGAAAGTGGATAAGTCGAAAACGTCGTGGCGCGGCGAGCTGTAATTGACCCGTTTAATTCCGGAATTACGTCGTCCTCGTTGCTCGCTCGCGAAACCTGCGAGACGCGGAAGTAATTACTATTAATTAAGAGGCAGAGGAACAAATCGCTTTTTACATCGGACGTTGCTGCAAAAGAGTCAAATTCTCGAATTAGAAAAGGATATGTGTGTGAGATTTTGCATATTTTTAATTATTTTTAATTAACTGACAGCAAATATATATTTTTCTCAAATTCTATAGAATTTATATATACGCAAAACCGCCCGCGTTGTCGGGGTGAAACTTACGAGGTGAGAGATTCGACTCCTTCCTCTTTCTCTCTTTTTTTCTCTCTCTACAGCAGCTCTTCAGGCGCGGGAAGTGCTCGCGGGCAGCACTCTCCATTCACGCTAAATTAAGCACCAGCGTGAAGGGAGGAAAAAATTAATCCCCCGGTGTCGGAGATCAAGCGAGTTGATATGCTTTTTCACGGGTCACGTCGTCCAAACGAGGAACGCGAAATTGGGGACGCGAAAGATGGTTCGCGGGAGGAAACCCAGAAGGTCAGGATAGAAGTTCTGTCAGGATAGGGGCGCATCCGGATCCCGGATGGTTTACATTAAATATAAACAGCGGCGTGGCAAGGGATGAGATGAAACAACCCCCTTCTTATCCAACCGAGTCCCGTGGCACCTTCCTTACGTGGAATTTCTTACAGGGTAACATTTCCAGTCGGTCGATAGACAAATTTCGCGTCCTCTCTGCTCTATTTCTCACTTCAGCCTTCTTTTTAGCTGATGAGCTTTCCAGTAATTTGCTTGCGTAGGTTTTACACTTCTTTGCAATTTTTTTTAAAAGACTTTCTGCATAGACTTAACTCTTAAAACTGTGTATGGCTTCATCTTTTTAGATAATATAATAGCATTGCATAAATAAATCGTTGATATTTTAGTTCATCATACGAGACTTTAAAGAGTTGTACTTTTCTTTTTACTCTCTGTAATTTTTTATTTTTACCACAACGTCACATACCGCGCGCAATGCGACTATCAATTTACTCGAAATATTTAAACAGAATTAAACAAATCGCCATTTTTATATCACGTCGAAATTATTGTTTTTAAACATGTGGTTAAAAACGTTTTTAATCCTAATATTACGAATTTAGTGTTACCGACAGGAACAAGAGAGTTTTTGGCGAACTAATTTCAATTTTCACAAAGCTGAATTTAAAAATAGCACGAGCAACATCAAAGAAAGCTGAACATATGCTCGTTAATTGAGAACTATTATTATTTCGAGCGCACGCGCGACTGAAAAATAATTTACTCCGCTGTTATTAATTAATCATACATAATTTGTCCGCATCAGTAACTCTAATAAATCAATGTGGTATTTTATTTGAGCAAAGAAAGTACGTAAAAATAAAATTTATATTAATATAAACATATAAAAAAAAATAAATAAAAGAAAGAGCAAAGAGATACAATATTTGCTGCAGATATTCTCTGCGAAATTTCTTAATTGACAACTTTTCAGTCAAGATCATAAAGAAGCGTCATTTTATGCCCTTTATATGCCTTTTTGCAGTCTAAAATCGAAATAATTTTCTTTTTCGTCTTTGACATTGTCGCGGAACACCGTTTTCATTGCTTTTGTAGGCAATTTTATTTTTTAACTTGTGATAATAACATGTAGCCGCAAAATTATATATCTATCAAAGATTTCCTTGCGTTTATTGTTTGTTAATAAAGTTTCTTTATGAAGAACTCTCGATGTGAATATTATTTTAAAGAAATAGTGTATTATTGTAATGTAAATATATTTTTCAAAAGTATTTCACTTGTATAAAAAAACTCTTAACATTGTTTTATATTGTGTAATAGTTTTGCAATGAAATAATGTAATCTTATGTGGTAATATTCAAAACGCGCTTGCTCTGTATAAGATAGCTCTTGAATCTTGGATTATAAAAATATACTTTATTGCTTTTAAAGCGACAGTATCTTTTCAGACGTATTCTCTGTGCTCGACTCCTTCGCACACCTGCGCTTTGACCTAATCTCGTGGCTTCTTAGTCTCTTTAGGCGCATTACAAGGTTTGGCTTCTTCGCTGCGCCGCTCGACGTCACCATTCTATATATGTATACAATTTACCGAGCTTCTAACTAGTTCCAAGAACTGCCTAGTAAAACCGGCGCTTCATGATCGCTCTTTTCCGCTATTTAACCCTCCGCGCTACAGGTTTTTACCACAACCCAGTATTTACTATCCTCCAATGCATCGGCCACGGGCAAAGGATTTAAAACGGAGCTTACACGAGAAATAGTGGCCGGCGCAAAGAAGGAAAAAGCTCCGTCCGGATTAAATGCATCAAGAAATTGCAAATTTATAAGCAACAAATTGATTAATTTTTCCACTCCGAGAAAGTAAAAATCTTTCCTCTTCACTTCTCCCTTGCTTTTAGCTTCAAGGGTGGAAAAGAAAACTTAATTACAAGTTCCGAAAAATATTTATATATTCTAAAAATAGCATATATATAAGCATGCTAGGCTAGGTATATCTTATATATATATATATATATATATATATATATATATATATTATATTATATTATATATTATATACAAATATATACACGTGTTTTTTATGTATTAAAAATGTATATTTATTCTAATAAATCGTTAGAGCTGCGTGTTCCAATATTTTTCTTGCGTTTTATTTATTCACCAGCGTACAGCTTACTTTCTGATTTATTTTCGCGGATGCAGACACTGTCAAGAGAAAATCTGAGCGGCGTTTTAAAGTTTCACGGCTGCTCGAACGCATAGCACGCGCGCGAACACACACACAGATGTCATATAAGTTTCATAAGCTTTTCGGTATATGAGTTTATAGCGTGTTTGATCGCAGCGCGGCGCGAAGCGAACAACGACTTGAACAGCGCGCGCGTATATCGTAAGAATTTTCTCACCGAGATTTAAGTGGAAAATTTCGCGGGGGGAGCACAGCGCGATTTATCCCAGTCGATCGAACGAGCTTCGGCTCGTAAAATACGAAAGAGTAAAGGTTCGACGTGTCACATACAGACCGGACCGGTGAACCTTTGTGAGCCGAATCCGGCGAGACGAGAGCGTGAAAGAGAGAAGGTAAACGACTATGTTGTGGGGTTGGTGTCGAAGCATCGGGGGATGGAGAACTCACGGAGAAACGAAGTCCACCGGGGATCGGATCGGGAGCGGCAGGAATGGCTCGTTGAATATTTAAGCTCCGGGCGGAAAGATCTCTCTAAAACGTGCATTTTATGAATGATTGAGCGACCCTCCATGGGACCTTAGCACAGCGTCGCCGAGTATAGCTTTCATGGTACAGGAGAAAAGGAGGTCGCGGCGGCAGTGACGGCGGCAAGATGTAGAACGTCGACAGAAACTATAAGTGACTGCTCGCCGCTTCGGCACACGACGCTCCGCGTTAAAAGATCGCGTTCGACGCTCTCGATATCGCGCTAAAATGACGTTGTAATATGCCGCGCTTTATGAGCGTTTTGATGACGCAAATAGCTTCTGCATGAAACTGCCTAACGTATTTATGGAAAATTTTTCTTGTTCAAGATTAATAAGAAGATCCCATGTTAAAAATTTAAATGACATTCCGTACCTTTTGTGTTGATTTATTTTATATTACACTTATTTTATATACATCATATTTCTTATTATTATTCTTATATAATAAGTCTTAAGTAATCCCTATTTTTGTTTTTTTTAGCGTTTAATTAGTGTCATTTTTCTAAAAATTTTAACTTTTAAAACTTAGAGAAATGACAAATAGCCATATGATCCAGCCAAAATATCAACCATGCGGTTTTTATCAATATATACGCTATAAATTAATTAAACGCTATTACAAATGTAGAAACATTAAATAACAAAAGAGTGAAGTAAATGTTGTTATAAATTATGTTTTAGCAAAAAAAGCGAGATACAGTTTTTTCATAGTCAAGATTCTAGATCACAGTGTCATGTCAAGCATGTTGGTTATAGTTCTAAAGTCAAATTGTAAAACAAGCAAATAATGAGATGGCAAAATTTATTATTGATGTTTGAAAAAAGTAACAAAATGTACATAAGTAAAATAATTTAAACTGCACTAGATACTGTGCTCGATTATATATAGTTACCGCCAAAATCTTATTTGCACTTCAAATAATTTTGAACTAGTAGTTACCGCATTTAAATCGAATAGAAACCATCAAGAAATTTTGTTTTAGCGTAGTTCAAAAAATTGGAAAAATAAGTATAAAAATACCAATATAAGAATTCAAGCATGATTGTGTTTTCCACTTTGATGTGTTATACATATCGTGAATATTAACATGGCATTTATAATCGTATGTATATTTGCGGTTGCGCAGAAATAGCGGGCGAATGTGTAAGTGCGACGCATGCGGCGCCATGCTTTGCTATTAATTGCATTCGCTCGTTAAATATTCCCCGTTAATTTAAATGCATTAAATACGAATATTACCTTGCTGCCCGCTTTGCTGCGCGCCGATGTACATATATGAAATATTTATGTACACAAAACTGTATGGCCGATTCCGCAATTAGCCAACGAAAAGGAACAAAGAATGGAAAAGGATGCGTAGAATGACGTTTTCGAATTGTTTCTGATCTAACAATAAGTGCGAATTCGCGAAAAAGACGAAACGTCCACTTGTGGAATATGAAACATTTTTATGCAAGAGGCAACTACGAATGTTGATTATATTCAGTTCAAGTGAAACGAGATTTGTATCAGAAGGTGTATTTAAGTAATTAGGAGTATAGTGTATACTCTACAGTGTATGCCAGAACCTGCAGGAAATTGTTATGCGGGTGGCGATTTCCAGGTGATTGACAATGACCACCACAGCATTTCTAATCACTATTCGCGCCACATCGCAATTTGTCGCTGTCTCTCGTCGCTTGTTCGTTCTGTCGTCTTTTTCATCCCTTGTGTATCGTCTCTCTCTCTCTCTCTCTCTTACTTTTCCCTCTCACATCCCATATAGACAACTGAATGTCGTTTCGCATCCATAAGCGCGATCACGATGGCGCGCCTCGATCGCGCCTCAGCATCCGCAAGTAACGCTCTTTGCTAACGCTTGATTTCATAATCCGGCGCGTTTTCCGCGAACGCGAGCGATGCGTTGAATTAATCATGAACAAACATAATCGCCCAAGCAATGTCGGACTTGTCTTTTCCGTTCACGAACGTGTGCTCGTGTGCGCGTGTCGGCACACGAGCACACGTTCGACGTAATGGGATTTGTTATAAAAGCACTTTTCAGAAGCTACCTATATAAACCGTACACAAGATTCTGTGATGCATAATTAAAGCGGTTATATGTAACAAAAAAGACTAACGTGAAGATATTTTGTAAATTTTTAACTTCTCTTTTTCTTCCTTTTTTCGACATAATATGAAGTGGTATGAAGCATCTCAAAATAGTACGAGATAAACATCATGCTTTTTTATCTTTTCGTGCTTCTTTCTTTTATTTTACAAAATACGCAAATAGTCAAAATATGTGAATTATGTCATGCATTTTTACGATCACAGACTATTTTTACGATAACAGAAATGTTGAAGATTACCAAATATATATTAGTGCGTTTTTTTTGTTCAGCTGCTTTAAGGTTCAGTTTGCAATATGTCAACAACAGCAACAACAATAACAATAAGGTCTTGTACATCGATGAGATTGGTAACGAGAATGCTAACAATAACTACACATAATGAGAATATTTAAGTTAGATTTTGATTTTAATAGCGTTTTATATGGAAGTTGTACTTGACATGCGTCTGTATGACTCTCATAACTATCAGCTCTAAGTTGAGATATTTGTATGATAATAATAATTATAATAATAGTTGTAATAACACACATAATTATTATTACTGCTATGATGTACCTATGTATGCATGTTATTATTATTAAATAATTATATAATTGTGATTACGTATATTTTTCCTTACTGCACTCTTATTCCAATATAGACTAGAATTATCTTCAAGCATAACAAAGTAGAGCTTTCATTCATTTCTAATTAGATAATCCATCAGACTTGCACGGCGGATATCGCACAGTCTCGTCGGATGTTACATAATTTATGAAACACGACTTACTACGTTACTAGTCTCTCAGTACACGCACAATTACACACATGGCACTTTTACAGTAGCAACAGCACTTTATCAGATTACGTGCGAGCGCACGACGCATTTTTTTACGCGATATAAAGTATTTCGTATGTTTCCCGCCATGCTATGCTCGGCCTTTGACGCATGAAACTTTTTCTACTGTGTGTTTATTCCGCAAGAATGGCCTACTGTTAGCTTCTGTCGCTGTTTCCAAAATTATTTTTTTAATTGTTATTTCAACGCATGTTGAATGGCGTAGTGTTGTATATGTAATATAATATATGTATGTAACTTTTGTCGCAAATTTCTAAAAAGAGTAGACATTATGATCATCTTTGTACATGCACACACATGCATATAAAAATTTTTTTTCAAGTAATTTACAAAATTTAAGCGACAATAAAAAAGAAAAAACTGATATTTATAAGAGAAAGTTTTTTTATAGTAATGCTAATAGAAAAATTAACAATATATAATTCAATAATTTCTTAAAAAGTTAATCACACACATTATTATTATATAGGTATATTTTTTACTATATACATTTTGTGTGATTCATTCTCTGTACATTATTATAAAATTATTTTCACAGCCAAGAAGAATAGCAGATAGTATTAAAAACTGACATCGGTATAAAAGAATGTTCGCAAAGTTCATCTTGGAAGCAGAATAATAGGATGCGATATAAAATGTTGACTTTCTCCGGCGCGTTCAACGTAACAGGCGCTTTCTTATACCGTGAAAAAAAAGTGTAAAGATAAGACGTAAAACGACCCTTGTCACGCAAAGCTCGGCAATTACGTGTGATATAACTGACGTGCCTTTCAGATGACGCGCTAACGGGAGGAAGACAGAGGAAGACATTTTCCGCGGATTATCGCGTATCCGTGTGCATTATTGAAGCATCATCGCACTCCCAAACTCATCCTCGCCCATTTTCGGTACATTCTGATACAGACTAGAGGCACCTATCTTCTGTCACGCCCCTGTCATTAATTTTCATGCTACGGCAGGACGATGCGTCGCGTTTGTTAGAATTTACGATATAACTCGCGCGCCCTCCACAACGGAGGGACCAGCGGCGAGAGAATGGTCGGCCCGATCTCGTGGGAAACGGGAATGATTAATTTTTCAAGGCAACACGTGGCGCGATATTTCGGTCTGTATTCGGTTGATGTTCGCTAAAGTTGATTTTGTCGACAGTATCTCCTAAAATGAGTCGCCGAATTTTTTTCTGTCATTCTCTCTGTTCGCTCACTGCTAACCTTTTTCAATGTTCGACTTTTGCGCCATAAGATATATATATATCTGAAAAGTTAAAATATATATCTTTATTCTAAAAGTCTGCACACGCGTCACATTTATTGCTATTTTTATTTTAAAAATTTTAACATTATTTTGCGGAGAAATACCGCACGAATATCGCAAAAAGAGAAAAATGCTAACAATTAAAGAATTATACTCAATTAACAGTTCAATTGTTATTTCGTATATATTTTAACTAAATATTTAAGTGAAATGCGTTGTGATTAAAGTAATTATAAGTTGCAAATATTTATTTCAACAAATAAATTTGAAGATGCATCGATATTAGAACTGATTGTGAAAAAAAGAGTGAAAGATTTTTCTTGTCACCGAAAAAACAACAACGTTGTTTTTTGTTACTATTGACATACAAAATAGCGACAGTTTAATTTGGCCAAGCGCGCTTTCTTGGCGGCAATGGCGGACGGCACGACACGCAATCGTTACTTTCGGAGTTAAAGTATCATCGTCGCGAAGAAGATCAAAACTCCTAGCCGCGATATCGACACGGATATCAGTATGCAGGTTGCGGAACCAAAGCTGCTCTTCCGTTTTGTCCTTATCCTTTGTCTCCGTACATGTAATATTGCTCCTAGTTTTCACTTTCCTTCACTATTTTGTTCTTTCGTTCTTTCATTCGGATATACAACGGCGGGCTGAGTTTAAAACTTCCCGCGAGATAGCCACTGTAAGACAACGACGAGAGATAGATAAATCGATGATAGATAAAAGCGACGCAAACTTTCTCTCTCTCTCTCTCTCTCTCTCTCTCTCTCTCTTTCTTTCTCTCTAGGTATATACGTCAAAGTACATGAATCATAAATCATTTTACTTTTTTCCTCAAGTAATTCATTTCGAACAATATACGCTATACATACGCTATAAAAAACAACAAGAAATGTTTTTTGAAAGCTTTACTCTGTCAATAAATATTCTACTTGTTCAAAAAAAAACATCACTAATTTAATCACAAAAGATAACTTCAGCAGAGGAAGGTGGTTTTTGGAAACCAGGTTTATCCTGGACTTGTGGCAGATGGATAGAAAAAAATTCGTTAAATTGCACGACCGGAAAAGAGTTTTCCCAGCTAGACGGTAGAGATTCGATTACAGTTTTTGTCTCGCTTCTAGCCCGATGTTCTCTGTTTTGCAGCTCTGCTCTCCGCAGGATTCTGCGACACTACTCTTTCGTTCGCAGTTACGCGTCGCAAGATAAACGCACGCGAGTCGTAAGCTAATTCGTCGAAGATAAGTTGCGAGGTAGCTAATTGTATTCGTGATTAACTACGAAGATTTTTCGTCAATGATGAAAATAATTAACGTTCAAGTTTTCTATTGCAGAATATAAAGATACTAACTTCTGCTAACGTTGTTAAGTACAAGCTGTGCAACGTAGTTCGAATGAGCAAATTAAATAATTTTACGAGACAAAACAATTCAAAACATTTTATAGTTTTGTTTTTTATAGTTTTGTTGAATAATTTATCATTACAATACGGTCAAGATCATCGCGTATGAAAGAAATTAGTTGCGTACTTCGCTAAATGCATTTTCATATTTTTTGTAACTCCCGTACCTTTTTGAGTGAGTTATATAATTGTCGGAAATTCGCGTGGCAAAGATGTAGTAAGAGGAACTATAATAATTTTTTCGCGGCGGAGCTGTGTATGTGCACGCGCGCACGCGCGACAACGTGTATCATCAATGCAAAGCAGTGAGACAACTAATTTTCAAAAACGAGATCTATATACTTGCGTTTGCGAATATATATGCGAAAGGGAATTGATGAGTAAGTATGTTCGAAAAAAAATAAAGACAAAGAGTTAGAGGCAATAGGCAAATACAACCTAAAAAAAAAAAAGAAAAAGTAGCAAATAAAATGAATATTTGTCTATTTATTTTACCACTTATATCGCGTAATTCGATTCTGTTGAGTCTTGCAGAGAACTTCATTCCTCTGAGTACGCTTCTGGCCACTCAGTCGCGTCGCCACTGCAACCGGTATTCAAAATTTTTACAGCTCTCTTTCTTCCTGACGGGATATTATACTTTTATTTGGTCGCTTTTATTCTCTGTTTCTACTTTGAAAAAAAAACAAAGAAACGAGAAGGAAAAGACGACTAGTTTATTGAAAAGCGAAGCAGTGTAGAATTTAGAAACATACGTAGAAATTGTTAATACAACACACCGCGAAAGCATCAAATATCAGATACGTAGAAATTAGTTTGTTTTTTTGTACATGTTTGATAAAAAAAAAAAATCATTAAAAAATCGCTTGTTCTGGAAATTTCAAGATATAGTAGTATCTATAAATGAATTAATAACCATTTTTAAAACTATAAAAGAACTTAAAGAAAACTAAAAATAGCACGTGTGTTTTTATAAAGAGATATCTCCCAAGAAATAAAAATTTTAAAGAGTGTCCTCAAAAACAAATAAATATTGAAACATATCTCAACTTTTTTTTCTATCTTTCTTGAATTTTTTCCCGAGTCAACGCTGTATTTTCTTCTCTTCCTTGTATATATCGTACAAATAAATTGGCATAATAAATTGGCCAGAATTGATGCTCTGGTCTTATTATGTCAAACCCGTTCAGTTATGACATTCACGACGATATATTGAAAGCAAATATAATATATCTTCGGGAAAGAGATCGGGTGGCAAAATTACAACGTCGAGACTCAGGAAAAGACCGACGTCGTCCTTTTGTAACAAACTTGGCTCAACGGTTATACAAGACCGGAGTCTATAAGGAATATAGGGTAGAGAGTAATTGCCGCGGAGGGTTTCAGTGGTAATAGTTGGCAGTAGAAACGAGTAGACGAAGCTCCCCTATGTAGCGTGGTTGGCTGCCTAGCTAACGGGACTCGCGACCTATCGTTTATTAATTAACTGGTTTAATTAATAATTCAATAACCGCCATCACCAAGCTACCTTATCCTCCGAGCGCTACACTAAGTCGCTATTTCTACCACTATCAACCTCCGAACCCCTCGCTTAGACATGTATATAGGTGCCACGTACGAAGCTTGCCGAATCTGACGTACAAACCTCGACAAATCCACCATATATATTGCTTGGCTCGTATACACTTACATACACGTATGAAACATCGATATAACGCGTGTGTATGCAGGGTATATCATAATGTCATCCTCATTCTCAATTGATTGATGAGGAATCTTGATTATTTTGAATTCGATATTTTCTTTAAATAAATATAATTTTTGATATCGTGTATTTACTAATCGAAATCTTATTAAAACAAAATCCGATTTGAAATTAATATGAAAGTTTAATTTGCTTTTAATTTTTGTTTTCTAAACACATTATTTCGCACGATTTCTTAGATTTTCAATTATTTTAGTGAAATTGATCCACACGAGAAATTTATACGAAAAAGAAAGAAGGAAGGGCGAGACACTCCCTATATATATATATATATATGTATTTGTACGACATGTGTATACACGTTTGCACGAGCAGTACGTGCAATGTACACGAACGTCCAACACGTGTACGCCTGTACGTGATTACCACGTATAGCACGCGTGCGTACACACGTAAGGAGTGGTTGTGCTCGCGCAAAGGGCCCGTTCACGCTCGGCAGAGTGCTGCGACACGTGGCCGGTGTAAACCAAACGCGGGGGTACCGGGCACACTGTGTAAACGTGTAAATGTGTATAATATAACACCCCGCAGGCCGCGTAGCCAAACCACCACTTTGTCGTTCAAATAACATTTTAATGGAAGTATTGTCATTACTTTGCCGCTGTGCAGAGCGACGCAAATTTTTCAAACAAACGAAAATGGAGGGCTCAAAGACTCTTCTGAGAAACACGCGTATAGCAGATAATATTTAAAAAGAAATAGAAAAACAGTGAGAAAAACATCGAACGTCAATAACAAGATGAATTAAAAAGCGTTTCCGTCAATAAATAACGCTAGATAACTTAAAAATGGAATTACGAGAAATATTCATTAAAGCGAGAATAATAATATTTAATTTGTAATGTAAACACGCGTATAGGGAGTAATGCGTTGTAACACAAGAATTATGTTGCAGCGATGCGGCGCGAAAAGTAAAATAAGATTTATTTATACACATAATTCTATATATAATATAGAATATTATTATAAAACACTACATGTAATATTCATAATCATTTTCCAGATAATCTAGTACATTGGCGTATACGTGTGTACATATACGGTGACTTTCGATTATTTAATTCCAATATTGGGCTTTTAACGCGCGCGGTTTGTGTAGTCGGGGAGCTTTTGGCGTGACCGAAATATAAACGCGGTTCGATTTTCTACGACGAGATATATGCGTGCGACCATTATCCGGGAAATACGGATAATAAAAACGCGACCGGCCGCCGTTCGATTCCGGTGTTCTAAAACTTCGAAATGGCTAAAGTCCGACCCGTTCAGTGCGCGCATCGAACACGGACGCAATAGTCGATGAACAAAAAAAAAAAAAAAAAAAAAAAATCGTGCCGTATGTTCCGACCGATAAATTTCCTAATTTAATTCACAGTGAAGAGGAAATGGTAAAATAAGATCCGTATGTTACGCGACGTGATTGTGCCGGTTCGGCAATGTGAGTGTGATTTGACGCATATAATTTTCAATTCGCGTTATTAACATGATTCCCGAGGGCTATATATATATAATACACAATAGTATTTTTTTATATATATATTTTATAAAACTGAGAGAAAGAGAGAGAAAGAGAGAGACTTATGTCATAGATAAATTATAAATGTCCAAAGAAGGAAAACAAAAAATCAGAACACAAAATCCGGCTCTAACGTGAACGTAGCATTTTTTGTTTATTTTTTACAGCCTGTGTCAATAATACCGCGCGTACATAAGCGATGGAAAACGCGCGGACAGTCGTACCTTGCGGAAAAATAATTCGCGCGAAGGTAACGCAGATTGATCTCTCCCGTGTGGTCCATTAGTCCGGGTTACAGGGCTTTCCAGATTAGACGAGTGTACGCTTCCTCTCTCCGTAGGAAAGTAAAGCTTGGGATAGTGATGGGGTATATTCTCTCTCTCATCGACTACTTCACGTCACGTATCAATCTTTCATTTGTATAATGACGGATATGATGTATTATCTACAAAAATATCCGGAAATTATTAACTGTCATTGTTCAAACTAAAGTTAGTGATAGAGAGAGAGAGAGAAATGAAAGAAAGTGAATGAAGTGTAATACATCACATTCAATGGTTATTTTTTGTATATGTAAATATATAGAAGTATATCTTGGCATAAGATGTAATGTCTCTTAATAATTAATCTTTGTAATTTATACATATGTAAAACTAAACAAGCAAGAAACTTTATTTGTTATTTCAGATCTTATTTATAAGAAAACTTTAAAATAAATTATATATTTTCAATTTTTTAATCTAATTTCCACACGTACACATAGATAATATAGGTACTGGTTGAAAAGACATCGTATCCCTACATGAATTGTGACTAAAAAACAAAAAGATAAGAGAATGGATTAGACTTGAAAGTAGAGACCTCACACAGGATTAAAGACGTTTGCTAGGCAAGAGCAACCATTACGGCCGGAGTTGGTTGCCGTATAAACGAGGTCGGCAAGATGAATCCCGAAGACGAATGGGCTCGCTCAAGATCTTAAGACCGGCTCGACATTATGACACTTCCTCCATTCCTCCTGCACCCAGGTATGATCGGACAGTTTCACATGGTTCCCTAAAATCACATCGAGAAGAAAGTCTGTCTTAACACGCGGCGGAAAAGAAAAATGCTGCGAGCGATAATGTTCGGATTCGCGGAAATAAGTCGGAATCTACAGATAAATCCAAAATAAACATTTATGTGACGAAAACGTTATCATCATGAAATGAGCTAAATTTAGATGTATGTGTATCTGGAAATTCAAATAGCGCGCATCCCTAAAACTTTTTATTATTTAAACACTTTCCATTGTTTTGACAACAATTATGGTTTATCGATGCGAACTTCTATAATTGTTCTAAATTGCATTTAAAACGTTATCTATATAATGGAAAAAGTACGAGTAGTAAGAAAGATTTCGTAATTAGAAAAAGCAAAGTTAAAGCCGATATGTGATAAGCGATTTGTAAATATAGCTGCCATTGCTGAAATAATTGAAGAACGTATCTCTTGAGGTTTTTCTGAGCGATCGAACGTCCGAGCGAAATCGATAGCGCGATAAACAAGCCGGGAGCGACTCGTAGATCGCATTAATTTGCCGCTTCTCGCTCGCGATTCTCGTATTCAATTTATCAATGAAACATACAGCGGAAACCGCGCTCGGGTGTCGGGTTAAAAATTTTCGAATGAACGAAGGCGGATGCGTGGTGCTTGCTCGTGTTTCGCCGTCGACTATTCTCGCGTTTCTCCGTCTCGATTTATTTATCGTAGTTAATTGGATTTGTTCGGGTTTCATATACAGTTATTTAAGGGCACGTACAACGGTTTTTAATTTCTGCCGTTCTAACATTTCTTTTTTTTGCTTTTAAAAAATAAAGTTGTGATAAAGAGATACGTGCACTCGTTTTATTTGTATCTAAAAAGCAAACTAAAATATGTTAAAAATATATTTCTTCTAGTTTGTGAAAAAATCACATTATGCAATTACGTTTTTATCTTTCAATTCTGGAAAAATTTATTCAGTATTTTTTGTTATATCTATTCCGTATAAACAAGATTATATATATTGTAAACAAAAATAGAAATATGAACACGGAAAGAAAGACAAAAAAGCGTCACGATCTATTTAATAGTTGCAAAAGATTCGCGAGCATTGTTGCAAACTTAGCAAAGCTATGAAATCGCGGCAGAGCGTGCTTGACAGCGCATGTAATTAGTATGTTAATTCATTCACTAACAACTCACATCTAGTAAATCCGGGGCATTCTACACCGGGATGCGAAGCGTGTATTATGCAATGGATAATTCTCAGCCGTCATTCGCGGAGCGGGCGCAATCGTCGAATTGTATACATAAAACACCGAGTACTTGAGTTTCGCATTTGAGAGAGAGAGAGAGAGAGAGAGAGAGAGAGAGAGAGAGAGAGAGAAGGAGAAAGAGAAGAGATTCGAGGCTTTCACGAGAACGCGCCGAATAAATCGAATCTCGATCTATTCGACAAATCAGCGGCGTCAGGCGACCGGCAACCGGAACAGAATGATTGGCGTGGAATCGACCGCAGCGCGCGCGTTGTTGAAATAACGCGACACGCCGCGCGGACACTCGTTTCGACGTTTAACTGTCGCGGTCAACGACTAGCGGCATGGTTGCGGCAACTTGAAGGTTTTCCGTTATTTATTACTAGTTGCAAGTTATCGGCAGCAGCAGCAGCAACAGCAATAACAACAACAGTAATCGAAATAATATTTCCGTCGTTCGGCATTGGGATCACATTAGCGGTGTACGTCGGCATTTAATTTTATTTAATTAATCGATCGCGCACAATTAATTTATCGGTGCAATCGACAGCGGTTTGATTTCCGCGTTAGTCATAATAATAAGTCGCTTTGCGTTAGTCATAATAATAAGTCTCGCTTTGCGCGAAAGAACAGAGAGGCGACGTTATTTTACGACGTCATCGTCGGTTCTCTTCCATGCTCACGCGCGAAAGAGGCCTTCTTATTTAAACTAATTGATTTATTACGCAGCCCACTAGGAGTGCCTTTCTTTAATAATTGGGTCCGGGAAATAAGGAACGACGCCATCATGAAACTTATGCGTCTAGACTTATGCCACGCTAATGCGAACGAAACAGAAGAAGCGAATAAATATATATACCTACATTTCAAATTAAAACGGATCTTGACGTTATTAAAATGCGCGTTTATCTCGAACTTTATATTTTCCAGTTATTCAATATTCTTTGTTAAATTAATCTCGGTAAGCCAATCAATATCTTATTTGTGTTTTCCATTTCGATATTATCAATATTGCTTAATGTAACAGTAAATTGTTCTCATTTGAAATTACCTTCGTAAAGGTTCGGAAAATACAATTTGCTCGTTTTAATAACTCTGTCTGTTGTGTAAACTACGTTATCGATTGTTAAACTACGTTATCTCGACATAAGACTGCAAATGCAAACGAGAAGAGTTCTATACATATACATATGCTGCAGAAAACAGAAAATGAAAATGTGGTAAATCGTAAATTCGTGTAATCTTATAAATTCTTTGTTATATTCTGACAAAACGCATTTCTCTCTAGCATAATATACCTACACGGCTTACGCTGATACAGCAAGTGAGACAATAAAATAAGCTTTTAATGGTGATGAGTTGATTCACCATGTTTGACGGAAATGAGTCAAGTTATAGAAAATCGCTAAACAGATTCAGCAGCTGTTCTTTGCGAGAAGCGAGGGTCCGCTACCCTTCTGAGCTGAGTTTATTAGCCGAGTTAATTGGTTTATGGATCACTCTACTCATTAATGGAAACCACGTGCAAGTTATATGAATAGTAAGGCTAAGAAAGAGAAAAAAGTTGTTGAGTAAACAAAAGAGAGAAAGAGAGACAGACCGATTTGAAAAACGCAGTAAATAGGGAGATCACGCATCACAGAGAAGGAAAGCGGAGGAGAACGGAGAGAAGAGAGACTCGACAAGGGAAAATAAGCAGAGGGGGATTACAATTCGGAGAGTAGTGGTGGAGCATGCGCGGGTGGGAGTGGCACCTTATTCGTCGCGCTGCTCCCGCCAAGGGTTTCTGTCAACTACGAACTACGGATGGAAAAGGTTGTCCAGCACCTGTAATAACGTCAAAGCTCATCTGTATGCAAAATCGCGGCATGACGAATGTTCGTGGAAACCAATTTGTTCTCGTCAAGTACGATAAAGAACGCAGTGGAGAAAAGTATTAATAAGCAACAAATTGTGACTCATTGTTTTCAAATCTTTTTTTTGTTTATTACAAGAAACACATTGGTACAAAAAATGTGTCAGCAGTGAGAAAAATAAATTAATAAACAATTATATTGAATTATTGACGGATAAATTGTGTATTTGAAAGTGACAGTGAGAAAATACGCGTGAGAATTCATCGATGAAAGGATACAGTGACAGGTGAGAAGTGTATACAAATTACAGAATTAACAACAATCAAGTATGATACGGGAAGTTGCGTTTACAATGGAATTATATTGTAAAAAAAGAAGATAAGAGTGAACAATCGCTATCGCAGCACGTGGTACAGCAGGGACAAAAGTGTCACGTGGGTAGTGGTACATTGTGTTAGAGTTCAAATCAAGAAAGATTTCTACTCGCGGATTTCCCTATAAGAGTTTGCGAAAGTATCAAGAGAAATTCGAATAAAAATCGCGAAATGGTTATTACAACACGAAATAAACGCGAAAAGTTTTGCTCGCTGATTTTTAATGAAATATGTTTTCCTTCTATCGCGCAATTAAAATAAAAAACAGAGAGAGGAAGTACGTGAGGAAACGCGGCAAACGATTGCGAACATCCGATAAAATCCTTATGGAAGTTTCTCATTTTAACATAATTAATAAGCTGCTGCCGGAAAACGATTTAATTAATCAACAATGAAAAGTCGTCAATGAAGAGAAACGTTTTGTTTATCTTTGTTTCAAGCGCGCTCGTCTGACTTTGAGAAGAGGAACTTAATGCCAGATTTCTCTAGACATATCGACAGTAGCATCGCGTCGCGTAATTATTTTGCGTTAATTAGCGAAGAGAGGAAGAAGGCGCGCGAAGAAGGACGTTAATATGTATATTGCAAGTGTTTATACTGCGCAATTGAACAAAAGTGTTATGAAAGAGTGATTCGCTTGACAGTAAAATATACGCACCTGCAGCGTCGCATAAAAAAAATAAAAATAAAAATAAAAAAAATAAAATAAAACAAAGAGAAACATCAAGCTTTCACGTACAAAGTTTGTGAACACGCCAGAGAGAGAGAGAGAGAGAGAGAGAGAGAGACCGCAGGAAGTTGCAGAAGACGAAAAACATTTACGGGACAACGTTTACGGCGGACGCAGCGCTTTCGCCATCCAACAACTAACGATAAAAGAAGGATCGTTAAGCTCGAAAAGACTTTCACGGAATGACCGCGAAGTAAGCCGCAACTAATAGCGGAACTACTTTACCGCGGATACACGGAAGCTAAATGCAGCTTTGTGGCTTCCACGAAAAACACGTGGCAGCGACGAAAAACATTTCGTTCGTGTGGAACTTCCTTGGTAGATCAAATAAACTGTGCACGAGAAAAGACCAAAGAACGAAGAAGACCAACACGATAATTCAATTTTGATTGAATTTACAAGTGCACAGACAACTGTTTTCTATAGTATATATACTGAAGGCCGATCGGTATTCGCGATTATTTCAACTTGCGAAAAGTTTGCTTGTAGTGCAAAAATAAATCACGAAAAGAGCAAAAAGCAAAACATTCCAGATTCTCGTGTTCCGCTGAATCCGAACGCGGGAGCTAGATTTTTTTCATGCTAAACAGCGATCGGTATTCCTAAGAGCACGTGGCTTTAAAAAGAATTCTTTCACGAGAATTACGAAAAATATTAGAGGAAAAAACGCTCGCGTGGAAATAGATCGGCGAACGTGAAGAAATTGCGCTGAATCAATCGAATCAACATTACGAATGCGCGGCTGTTTTTGATTCACCGTGGAATCGGTGCTAATTTTCCAGGAAAAAAAGACATGATTTCGCCACGTAAACGAGACGAAGATTAAGAAAACGTTAAAGTGTTGCAGCGTTGGAACTCGATTACACGGAAATTCTCGACGTTGCGAATTAAAGTACAACTTTCTTTTACTTGCCGGCGCAAACAGTTGCGATTATCTTTTCGCACAAATGTCAAGTGAACGATGAAGTACTCGAGAATGCAGAGGGGGAAGAAGTGGAGCGTCACTTCGCTCGGCGACGAATCATGCTCCAGGTGCGGCATGTGTCTGACTAAAATGCTGCTCGTACTACTGTCGGTGCTACTCTGTTCTTCCCTGACGACAGGTGAGACAGCTTTAATCTCGCCGAGACGACATTTCTGTCGGTTTCCCTTCCTCTTTTCTTTTCTTTCTTTCCACTTTCTCGCCGTATGTATAATTAATTGTTTTGTGTTTTATTATTTTAACATCTGAGCAATTTAGATATGTGATGTTTTTTCTTAAATATTGCAAAGTCTTAAATATCTTTAATCTTTCCAGAACACTTTTTTGATTTTTTAATAGACACTCGACATTTTTGATAATGCGATTTTACTTTTTAATTACAAACATGTACACAAGTTTAAATAGCTGTAAAAGTGAAATAACCTTTTTTCATAGCAACATGTATCCTAAGTATGAGATACGTTTACACGAACGGAAAGACTAGGCAAAGATTTATCTACAGCAGCGCCGCGCAATTAGCATAATGAATAATTGTGTCGCGAGCTCGTGTCACGTCATTTTACCGATAAGTGCTTAATAGGTAAATTAACGGTGACAAAGTGACACAATTAATCCGGTAACTAGTTATTAAAGTCATCGTGTGGATCCGCCACGCACACTTCGTCCGCTATTACAGAGGTAAACCTCGTTTTACCGTGTAGGCTGAAAAGAGATTGAAATCATAAATATTCAGCGACGTTTAAAGCGAACGCCCGGCGAGAAATTTTCACTTTGAGCAATATATATATATATGTGTGTGTGTGTGTGTGTGTGTGTGTGTGTGTGTGTGTGTGTGTGTGTGTGTGTGTGTGTGTGTGTGTGTGACAAGAACTTCGTGTCGTCCCATGTAACGCGACAAACTTAGCGTAACCAATGTAATTCGCGTGCAAAGCGTTCGGGCATCGTAGCATACCATGAATTCAAGACTATTACACATCCCGTCCGACGATTGAAATTGTTGCAAATATATAGGCCATAAATTACTTACCAGTAATTAAGTTGTATTAATAACGCGCTCTGAACATTTAACTATATGTGTAGCAACAATTATCGCTTTGTGCACACGATACATTACTGCAACATGAAATGATGCTGCATTTGTTAAGTTTATATGCGTGTCATTGTCCGCGCAAAAATCCTGGAACTATATATTGTAATGGTAACATTGATAATCTTCAATAGTAAATTTAATCGTTTGTTTGGCAGAAAAATTGTATGTTCAGTACACGGAAAAAAAAGATGTTGAATCAGTTTAATTGAAATATATCCTGTTAATGCAACATCAATATTATTGCACTACACACAGCAGATAGTTGCTTTAAGAATCTCTAGACATTAAATTAATCGCATATGCAATTGAATTACCTATTTATTTTTGTGGCAGCCCGTGACGTCGACTTTAGTTGAAGCAACTTTGTTTTTTTTTTCTGTATAAAATAACACTTTTAAAATGATTTTACATAGAAAAAGTTTTTGTCAAGAAAAACACACATGTCCCGACAAAGAATCTGTAAGTTTCGTGAAATAAATTATTTTATATTTCACGCTGCGGAAACAATCTCGCAATTTTGATACGTCAAAAGCAAGGCCGGCAATTTTTATCGCGCGCAAAAATTTATTCAAATCGGTTACGTGTAAAAGTCAAGGCGATCATGGCGCGTCGTTTGTTTTCTCCGTAAGAACAGCTCGCGGCTACATAACAGCCGCGGTGTCACCGAGCGACGTCGTCGTTCGGACTCGCGTAAACGCAGTCGATCTGCGAATATCTGATTTCAACAAGAAGTCGTAATTGAGCCGATTCGTCCGTATGGCGATCGTTCGCTTCGTGCTGACCACCTTCTCGAGCTTCTTGAGACGTAGGTGAACGATTCGTCGTCTGCGAAATTCGATCGGACATAAATCAAACGCCCAATCGCAGAGTCTAAATTTTCCCAGCGGGTCGAACAAAGAAATGCGATCATTTTTGCGGAGAGAACGGAGAAATGTGCCTAGATAAAAAAAAAGAAAAAAGTAGAGAGGAGGAAGGAAGAGAAGAAAGAGAAAAGAGATCGGGCGAAAGAAAGGTGAGCGCGAATACGGACGAATACGACGCGGTGGACCAACGAAGAAGATTATGCAAACGGCAGCCAATTCGATTGAAGTGCATCTCAAATAACCGCAGTTTTAACCCATTTGACTAAATGCACGAGAAAAGCCGCTCGCCTATTAGAATATCACGCTCACACGCGTAATCTCAGACGTACATACATACACAGCCGCACACTGTTGATGTTTGCGTAAAAAGAGGGTACAAATTTAGACCGGGTTTCATTAAAATCTTATCTTTGGTTGACTCAGCCATGTTATTCGCGTTCAACATCGACGTTCAACTCGCTTCAGCTGACCTTAAGTCTTTCCTTGGATGAAAAATCGAGGTTTATAAGTGCGTTTTTTTTTTTTTTTTTTTTTTACGTGTAACCTTTTATCCCCAATAATCGCTGCTATTCAAAGATTGTTTTATTAATTATAGGAGTTTGAATAATCTTTCTACTCGGATTATTCAACAAACTTATTTAAATAAAGATTGACATTGTTATATATTTAAGTAAAATAGTAGGATAGAAATATAATATAAGTTGCTTATATATAAATTAATCAATTTTAGCAATATATTATTTTTAAACACTTGTTACATTTGCAGTTAAAAAAGGAATTTATATAAAAGTACTTAATTCATCTACCAATATATGTGATATGATTGATCAAAATTACGGTAGCACTGCCATTTGCAGATAATGTGTAATGTAACAAATATGAAAAGAGTAGTCACGCGAGATTATCGATAATACCTGCTAACAGTAGCTACATTTGATTGTGCTATCTACTATCCGTAGTATTTTCAAGAGAGGCTGGCTGATAGCCTCATCTGGCTGCGCCTCTTTGGCGGTATTAACGAGCGAGATTCGAGCTCATGCCCACGGATTAGAGTACAAGTGACTCTATCGATGCGAATGCTACCGAGAGAATCACGCATGCGATAACAAGAGCTGTTCCATTGTGTTGGAGGAATAATAACACATGAGCGTTTGCGTACATATAAAATGCAAACTACATATTATGAGATAACGTTACACAACAAAAAAGTAAAAAATAACTTTACAAATTTATTTAGTCACACAACAAAATTTGCAATATAATTTTTTATAATATTAATTATATATATTAGCTTCGCTAAATCTTTCCGTCAGCAGAATTAGATCTGCTGTAAAATTTTCAGAAATTTTGCTTCTTTAATATTGTGTCATGAGTTTTTATAGTCTTTTTTAAAACCTATATGAAAAGAGAGAGCTGGATCGCGGCCATATCGAGAATTATTCGAAAAGTTTTGATAAAATTTTTGCCATAACAGTTGAATCAGCCACAAATAAAAAGCAATGACTGTTTATAATTTTACCGAGAACAGACGAGAAGGAATGCGATTACTATAGGCGTGCGTGACACGAAATAGGATCGTTCTAGCGAAGTTAGCATCATTACGGAATTAATTCGCTCTTATCGCCGCGATCGGTTGCCGAATGAAAGAAGGGTTGTGGTATCTCACTGAAATTATTATCATGTTTAATAACACTACGTGCACCACGCACATACATAAGTGCACAAATCAACTGCGCACTTGAGAGAAAGAGAGAGAGAGAGATATTGTGTGTAACGAAGAAAGAATAAGTCGTGTCAGGTCGCTCGCATTTCACTGCAAAACAGATGTGTATAACTCTTGCGTTTAAAGTTATATCTACAGAATGTATTTTATACAACTGCGAACATCAAATCGCATTCTCGTTAATACTGCGATCATGAATTGCAGGACTAATTTGTAAGAGAAAATGCGTAGAACACACACATGCCTGACTAAATTACAAAGACAAACTTCCAGTAGTCAAATATTACCGCATTTCTAAAATTTATTGTTGCAAAGAAATGCACAATAATTAATAATTTATTTTGCAAAACACGCACAGTTTTTCTCTATATATATATACATATATATATATAACTGCGAAGAAAAAACTCAATGTTACGAAGAAAAACTTGTTCTGTTTTTTATTTTAATCGTATCCTTTTCCCAATTGTTTTTTTTCTGAAATCAGCTAATTATAGACGTTTTTTGTAATTAACACTTCACGCATACATTATTAAATGGAGTAATGTTAAGGCCGGAATTGGAAAACCTCTTCTTTCAAGATATCGCGTAAAATAACGTGTTTCTTAAATATAATTCCCTTAATGGCGGCTTGTAGGTACAAGAGATTAATGATCTTCGCAAGATGGCCTTTCAAATGGGGGAAAGATAATAACAGCGTAGTGTAACGGGAGCGCGTATAATGTGGTCATTCCCGATGTATATGTGCGCGAGTCAGTCGGGAGAACCTTCGTGCGGACATACGCGTTTGGGAAGCAGAATATGTCGAGCCTATCCACCGGAGTGCATCGTTTTCATACATAAACACGCAAAGAGTAAAGACGGGAGGACAAGAGCTGCGCGCATCGGCAATAAGACGGATGGTTTCTCTGGTCTCACGTCCCGGGTCGCGCGGTGTTAAGGCGCCTACCAGAACGATGTTTAGTTCGTTTTCTAAGAATTCCTAATCTCCTCCTCTCCCCGTTAGAACCAGCCGAAATCTCACGCCTACATGTTAATTCGAAAAAGTGTTATATCGTCGAGATTTTAAATGTTATATTGTCGAAATTCTTTCGATATATATACTTCCCTCGTTTAATATCAAGACGACAGTATCCGCTTCTAAACAGAAGTTTTTTCGCAACGATATGAAGCGTTTGAAGTACAGATTGTTTTGCGGCTTTAATTGTGATCGTATATACAGACAACGCATGCATTATATATTGAAAATAACATACGTACACATCTCTATAAAGATATATCTGCCGGCTTATTATTATGCGCGTATATTAACGATTGCATTATCATAACAGATACCACCTGCCACAATCGCCCGAGGGAATATGTAAGTATATATAGGCGCGAGTTCTCCCTTCGCTGAAAGCGAAAAGTTTTTAAGCGCGGCGCGTCGCTTACGTTCGGTTTAGTTTCGAAATAAGCGAAATCGCGACGTACAATCGCGCGATCGACAATGTAGAACGACTCAATTCAATCGGCACGCACAATAGCACGAGATTCTCTCTGTCCTACCACTTTCTCATCGTGCCTATCTCTCCGTGATGTGGAAACAGGTCTAAAATGTGGGACATTAACTTCGCCGACGTCGGAATACCTGACCTCTCGACAATGGTCGCAATTAACAATGGCATCAGTAATACCTGTGCGCAAACCGATACCGAAATTATCAGCCGGTTATTGTTCGTACACACATACGTATGCGTGCTATGCGCGCACACGTACGGACGTGCGCGTTCTCGCGTGTCGCGCGCGGCTAATAATGCTGTGAGAATCGTTTTGTGGCGTGACAGACGCGAGCACAAGTATTAATTTCATATTTGTCTCCGCACTTAATTGCCATAATCGGTTGCATTGTTACGAGCAAGTTATAGCCGCTTATCGATCATCATCGTTGTGTTGTTCTCATGGGTCGGGCGCTGCTTATCCCGCCATGCTGTCGACATCACGGCGTAGTTTTATAAATTGCAGCAATTGTAGTAATCGAGACACTCACGTTACGTCGCTTTACGTCTCCTTACTTTGCCTGTCTTGTCACGATTCAATTACTTCAATTCAATCTGAATGAAAAGAACACATTGAAATGTAACGCTCAGTTGTATAAACATCAAGAAAATTTTATGTGAGAAATTTTTTCTCGTGTGAGATATAAAAGACAAAAAAAAATATGATAATTGTATTATTAAATGTTATGTTTAAATAAAATAAAATTATAGATGTCATAAAAAGCGCACAAGATGGAAGTAATAATGCCAGTTTTCTTTATCTGAAAATTTTTTTCTTGCTAAAATAAAGCGAGCACAATCTTCGTCGCGTTTTACAGTGTGCAAAATTATCAATTTAGAGAAAAAAAGTCAATTTTGCAAAACTCTTATCGCATTACGGTTTACGTTATAAGTTTTTTTTATATAAACGTTACGTTTTGAAACACTTTTTATTTTAATAATGTTTATTTTAATATATGTTGTAGAAACACTGATAAAAGCTGCTGCTTGTCATTTTTCAATAATGTAGAGATAATAAGAGATATAAAAGGAAAACTTACCACGACATTTTGAATGCATTTTTTAAGTTTAATTGCGTCGTTTGATTTTTTTTTATTAGCTTCCGAGCTTGAAAGGTCTGCTCATACGCCAAAACTAATTGCATCGTTATAAACATAAAAAATCTATTTTTTAAATAAATTATATATATCAGAATAATATCAGTAAACACGCAATAAAAACGTATAGCAATTATAAAAAATAATCAAACTAAATTAAATAATTATGTACAATTATTACATATATATTAGTTACACATTTTTGAAAAGTAGAATTATTTCTCTTTCGATCGTTGACTTGACATAGTTGTGCGTCGCTGCAAAAATTCTGTATGATTCTAACGAGTAATCTTCGTACTAAAGAGAATCGATGTCGTATTATATCGCGACACGCGAAGCACTCGAAACGGGATCCGCGATGTAGAGGCTGTCGACGCGTTATTAATGAAGACCCGCGTTTGTGTCATAATCGCACGACCGCGTGACGTTAATCGAGTGGCGTTTCTCGAAAGAATGGTCGAGATAAAACAATAAGCGGGAAGAAAAAAAATCGCTGCTGAAGAAACGACAAATCTTCTTCCTCTCTCTTTCTGCTTTCGCGGCAGCGGCGCGACGCGTAATTGACAACGCGATAGGAAAGAGAGGTAATAGAGAAAACTCCATTTTGGTTGGTACGTACGATCGCCATTGTCCACTGTCGAGTTGGATTCCACGAGTAAAGAGAGAGAGAGAGAGAGAGAGGCTCGTATTTATTATTCGCTCGCGTGCTCGACGTCGTTCGCAGAAACAATAGGAAAACGAGAGTCACGGTACGCTGGAGCACCACTTTCGACTGTCGATCTCTCGCGTTCGCTTAAAGGCCCCCCTCTGTTCGGCGCGTGCATCAACACTGCTGCACAGATCGCAATCGCGTTTTTGGCACATTCACGCGCAAGAAAGATAATCGACGATAAAGAACAGCCGCTTCATGTGGACGTTCGAATGAGTTACACGTACAGGATGGTTCAGGCGCTACTTCGTTTCTCTTTTGCACCTTAGGACAATTTAATATCTTTTATGACCTTGCAAGTTAACATACTGGTGACCAACTATTCCGTGCAGCCGGATATTTATCCGCAATTGAATATAAAAATAAGTAGTGTATGTAAGTGCAAGCACGAGTTAACTCGTGACCGGTCGGCAACGTTCGGGCATGAAAACATGACTATACTCGTAAGCGATGAGCAAAGTATTGAGAGAAAAAATATTATATCTTATAGTTTCTTAATATTACATATCATTTTATATTGTAAATAATAATTATTTGTAAATAATAACTTTGTTTAATTTTAAATAATAACTATTTTATAGTGTTGAATATTACCGATAGTTCAAATTCACTTTATCATAAAATTAATATGTAGTAGGTACATAAAAGCCTTATCAGGTTATAATGCATGTCGGGGTTTTTCAATTAAACTTTTTAAGTGCCACGGATTCTCGTACGCATAAATTATTGTCTCTATTGAAAAACAACACGTATATATTGCACTTGATTTATGTGAAAAATGAAACATCTCGCAGTTCTTTCCTATAATTTTCCGGGTGTTCGGCCGATTGGCGCAATTTAACAGGGCGTCACTAATGCGATTGGTACCTGGCCGATGATTGATTATTAAATTAATAATCGAATTACAACTGGCCCGTGAGCGCACAAACGTATACGCCCCTCCGGTGTGTGTGCACGCGAACGCTCGTCTATGCATTACGTTTCGAGTGCGCGTTGCGGTCGACGGCCGACGAGAGCTTTCGCTCAAACGCGCTCGCGAGGAACACGCGTTTGCGGATTTCTACGCGCTGCTTGCAGCACGCTCTTGCGCGTGTATGTGTATGGCACACGGAGCAAGAGAAGCATTTGACCCGGATCGACCGTTAACGATGCTTTTCGAAAGCGCCACGACGAAAGCGTCCGTATCGGACAGCACTCGGTGTCCGATAGCGGAAGCTCTCTCTTGCCACTGTCGGACATCAAATAAATGTGCTCTGGCAGACGTCGTCATCGTTGTCCGTCGTTAATACGCGTTACTTACATAAAAGAGAGGGGAAGGAAAAAGGACGCGATAGATTTGTCGGCGGGAAAAGAAGGGAGGTCCCGGACAAGTCCGCGCGCTTCCGCCGTAATAAAATTATAATTACGGCTCAGTACGTAATGAGGAGAGATTAAAGTCCCCGCTTACTTTATTATTATTTGCTATAGTAAACACAAAACGTACAATCGAGTCTCGAGTGTTCTCGCACGCGTGACGCTTTCGTCCGGCAAGTCGCGTCTCACGCAATTAGAGCACAATGAATACGAAGAATTAGAGGATAAACTAAGAAAAAATATAGGCACTCTTGGAACATTCCGAGAATGCAAGAACGCAATAAAAAAAATCGCAAAAAGAGAAGAGAGAGAGAGAAAAAGCAAAACAAGTATCATGATGAAAATCTTCACGTCGACCGCTCATGAAACGATTGTGGAATAATCGCGGCAGAGTTGCATCTCGTTGCGAATTTGCGAGTTATACGCAATGTGACGGACGAGACCGAGCTCCGCTGGTATTCAGAATTCAGAGACAACGACGATGTCACAAGCGCGCTAATTGTGTATACCCATCGTCCCGATGGGACTTCATTATCTTGCCGATGTCGAGTACTAGCGTTGTGGAAGGGAAAAAGAACTGGGCGCAGGATAAAAAGGCGCGACAAGGGAGGTGCAATTAAAAATTACGGGCCGTTGCAAAAACCGCGAGAGAATCTCGGAAAAGATAAGCACGACAAAAAAGAGGAAGTTATCGCATGTTGTGTGAAACCGGAGATAAGGACACGAAATCGTCCTTAAAAGGACCTCTATTGTCGGTTTCAAAAATAACTGTCCAACCCGTAAATAAATATCGCACAAGATTATTCTCGCTTGCCGAAAGTGCTTTTATGATAAAAGAGAAATAAATGCGAACGTAGTCGTACACACACACTTTATAAAAAAATAAATTTAGAATTTTGAAAGAGTAGAATATAATTATGTACATTTATATATAGTTTATATATAGTTTTAACATTAGAACTATTAGCAAGTCCATTAAAATGACGAGTTCTTGCTTTATAATTGAAGATGAAATGATTTATCCAATGAAATGTTGTTAAATGTGTTAAATGTTATTTTGTATTTTTCATTTATAACTTTGATTCTAAACTAAACATAAAAATATACTTTTAAATATTTGTCAAACTGACAGATATGGTAAAACTAGATATACATTCAACATTGGTAGTTCTAATGTATTTATACAACATATATATATATATGTTAGCGTCAGAGCCCGAAATGAGGTTAATTCTAGGATTGACTGGTCAATGCGCGGAGCATAGTCAAAGGCCGAA
>QVOA01001886.1:0-20632 GCA_014825685.1 Pseudomyrmex cubaensis
TCACAGTTGATTATTCTTCTGTAAGTTGTCTGTGATTGGTCAATTTCTTACGACTTACAGCTTACGACTGTATTGTAGAACAGGCATAATGGACACAGTGTCGCCTGTGTACGTATATAGTTGGAAAGCACCCTGTATAACAGAACGACGCGAAAAAAGTGGAATAGCTATGATTGGTCGCGCTGATTCCGCGTATTCCGTTCCGCTATGACTTTCCGCTCGATGGGACGTCGCCTTTAGGCCCGAATTCATAGTCGTCTCTCAGATCTCAGATCTCAGATCTCAAGAGAGAAGGAAAGAGAGAGAGAAAAAGAGAGGGAATATATGGAATATACGTATGTTATATGCAAATGGTGAGTCATTTTATTAGAAATTACGAGAAACTATCTAATTCACTGCGCCATCTGTTGCACGTGATGCTGATTGTTCCTCCTGACATTTGGTTGCGTAACGTGACTTGCGCCTTATTACTTGAAATCGCGAAACATCTAGCTTAGTTGAGCAAACGTGGTCGAAGCAGTCGATCAAGTGATATTCACGCCTTTGTTCGAATATTCTTCAAACGATATTTATTTGAACGACAAGCGAGACAATGCCACGACGTGGACGTGCCGCTGCACCTCCTCCAAGAACGTAAGTCGACGCAAGAAATTTCATAGTATCAATTTTTTGTCATTTACGCGCTTACGTAGTTACATCATGATAGTACAGTTCAATACGGCTGTACCTTAAATTGACTTCATTCATCAGATTCTATCGCACAATTTGAATCCTTCTCCTGCAGACGTGGGCAAAATCTCCCAGACCCACTTAAAAATTGCGCATTAGCGTTTCTAGAAAAAATTTTTTTTAAACTTATATCTTCGAAACTACTAGAGATTTTTTCATTTTGTTTTTTTTATCTACGTAGAATTGTTCAAACTTTTGATTCAAAGAAAAAGTGAAAAAATACTAATTTTTCGCGAAATTATTCAATTTCAAAATCATAAGTCTTATAGACCTAGTATGTCTTAATCGTAGATCATTTTTGAGGTCTGTAGGTGAAAGGTTAAATATCCATGTTCAATTATTGGCTGAACTTTCGAAACGCGATTACCTTCGATTTGGCTGATTTACATACAAATATGTAGTTTACCTAGAAAATAAGATTCCCAAATGGATTTCTCCCGCAAACCCCTTTTTCGCCCTTTAACTCCCCTAAAAGGTAAAAGCGTGTTTGCTAATTATTTCAGAAAGTTTTCATTCATACAGAAAAAATTTATAAACAAAAAATGAAGATTATAAAAAGCTCTACAAAAAAGATCTTTTTTATGTTTTACCTAACTGCAATATTTTCGTTATTTTTAAAAAACAAAAAACTTAATTTTCTTTTGGGAAACAAATCCATTTGGGAATCTTATTTTCTAAGTAAACTACTACTGCTATCTGTGCCAAAAATCAGCCAAATCGGAAGTAATCGCTTTTCGGAAGTTTATCTTAATTTTCTCATTATGTGATATTTTTTACAAAGACACGAATATATGAATAAAATAACGAGTAAACTTGATATTTTGTAGCGTTAGGCCTGTCACGGCTGCACCAGCTAGGCCTGTATCATCCCAAGTGCCAGCTCATGCTCCACCAGCATCACCTATGGTGGCTCAGCCTCAGCAGCCATCCCTTATGGGCCAAATGGCTGCTACCGCAGGCGGTGTAGCTATCGGATCTGCTGTAGGACACACCATCGGTCATGCCATGACAGGTCTCTTCAGTGGAGGATCCAATGAAGCTACTGCTCCGGCAGCTGCATCCGCACAGCAGAGTGTTCCAGCCTCTGCACCTGCTACTGGAGCTTGTGCGTGGGAGATCAAACAGTTTCTGGACTGTGCCCAGAATCAGTCCGATTTGTCTCTTTGTGAGGGATTCAATGAGGCGCTCCGTCAATGCAAACTCACAAATAGTAATTTTGATTTGTCTGACATTGTTTTCAGCACAGTGCTGACAAATAGATTGTTTACTCATCTTGTACTTTTTGTTTTCAGATATCGTTTAAAGTGATGAAGTAGAGAAGATATGGAAGATTTAGAAACATTTAGACAAAATTGAAGAGTATGTGTTTTAAGATCCTATTTGTTGTTTTTATAAAAAGTTTAGGTTTTACATTATATACATTATATGTATATAATGTAAAATCTCAACTTTTTTACATTACATACTTTGTTTTTACATTATGTACATTAATAATATTTTTTGTCAGTATAATAATCAAAACTTGTATGTCTTTAAAACGCAGGGACACACAAAATGACTATTTCTTTAATTTCCAGGATTATATATATCCAATCATTAATCTTTTCTGAATTATGAGGAAATACATGTTATACAATAGGTAATTGTGATGAATTAGAATAAATTATATGTACATATTACATTCACTCTATTAATTTACATTAAACCCATCAAATCCATTAAAACTCATTAGAATACGAAAGAAGAAGATATAAAAGACAACGAGAATAAGATAATATAAAATTAACGAGAACTTTATACCGAGTTTGTTTACTTTATATTACAATACATTAAATAACTTATTACAAGAGATAAAAATATAAAGTTCTTACATACAATACATGAGAGAAGAAATCGTAAATAAAAAATGTTTTGGGTATCAGAGCAAAATAAGCGTACCTCAACACGAAAGTACAACAGAACTGAGAATTGATTGCATTCTCCATATCATTTTTGAAATTCATGCTTTGCGGCATTTTTATCTGATGTTCCACGCTCTTTTCGAAAGATTGTTGGGAACATTTAGAAATACTTCTGTCAACTCCATCGCTCTCGACTTAACACTGAGATTAGAGCGTCACGAGAGAGATGAAGAGTGCGAATTTCGTAAAATTGAGCCGGAAATATAATCAATTCTCAGCTGCGAAGTATTATTTTATCGCAGTTATCTATTATACATATAATAGACTTACTTGTTTTACTATTATATATACTGAAAAATTATAGTGTATGACATATGAATATATATATATATATTTGAGAGATATACAGTTTATAATATAGGTAATAACGTGATTATTTATACGACTTCTCTTTCTTTATTCGACAATTTGGGGGAGGCAGTTAAACACGCACAAGCAGCACAAATATGGTAGACTATCTTTTTTCTGTATTTAACACGCGCATCATCACGTAACCGGCGACTGTGGCGAATGCGATTCCCAGTCCCGCCTTCCACCAAACCAGAGAATCCCCTTGCATTAGGCCGAATTGGTTTATGTGCCTGAAATAAAACGCAAAAATTTACATCGATTGTTTTAACTGTAACAATATCGCAGTCATGTGTACTCAAAAATGACTTGATTATTTAATAATATACAACGAATATAAACACATACACAAATATGTTGAATAGTATATTACATTGGCAATAGAAGTTTTTGTACAATAAATAATTAGAAAGGAAAATTTTTTGCATCTTGTTTTTGATATGTTTTATAAGCATGGAGAAGGCGACTGAAATTTATGAATAAGAAACACATTGGTAACTCATGCTCATGCTTCAAACAAAAGAAAAAGCAATATGTATACACAGTGTATCTTAGGCAAAGTTATTGCAAGCTGCGCTGGTAAGTAATATGAGCAATAAATATGAAATAAAAAAACCTTGTGAAAGAACTCCACCACTGAGAGGGTGAGAGATCAACAAGCAACATGTGGACCATACGCCTCAAATGGCTGAAAAGAGCCAATACGTTGTTTGTTACACATAATAGTTTTTATCCGTGCGATGACATGAATTTCTAATAATGAGCAAATCGCCTTGTCACATTTAAATAGATGAAGAGAGATGGAGTTAACTCCGCATAAGTGAAAACAACATGCATCAACAAGGAATGTACGATGACGATGATTGAATGCGGTTTTTTTTTCACGATTTGCTCAAGCTTCTATAAACTTTTAATAGACAGTGTAAAGTTCAAAAAATTTGGACCAACCTGTCTCTGTAAAATAATACCCACGCTCCTTGAAAGCGGCTAAACACGAAATATCTTTTCGTTAATACCAATTTATGCTTTTGTTTTTTAATTATTATTTTTTTTTTTTTAATATTACGCTATTGTGTCTTAAAGTAAACGACAAAAAAATCAGGAAGGTACTGGAAAAAGTGCAATAAAATATGTAAAATACGTTCGCTTGAACATAACTTGAACGTAACTTCGTGGTAGAAAATATCAGAAAAGAAACCAGGCAAAAAAGCTTTAATCTCGATATAAACCAGTACTTTTGACTTGTATATCAGCTACAAAAAAAAAAAAAAAAAAAAAAGAGAAGCTCGTCGAGATTTGTTTGGCAAGAAATTTTCGCAATTGCTCTTTTATTAAACTTGTTGAAAATTGTAAACTTACGGGAAGGCCGCCATCGTGGCCAATTTGACGAAGATCTCACGCCGAATTGTGCGCGAAATGCTGTACGGTTGCGGAGGCATCAATTTGTACTTGCTGCAAAAAGCGGCTGGTTGTAACAGATATCCTTGTTTCACTTCGCAAAGGTCACTTTTGTTCGCTATTACCAGGACGGGAATTTTGCTGTCAGCGAAGTATTTCTGCAAAGAAAAATAATTGATTTACATCCACAAGTTTATATTCAATTACAATAAGATACTTACGATGTAAATGCGAGCGATATACTCAAACGATTTCGGATTGCTGGCGTCGTAAACGAGAGCAGCCGCATCGCACTGAATCTCCGCTGGCGTTAATGCGTCCTGAACATTCAACACGTTTATATCTCTTAATATTATCATTTTCTCTTGCCCGTACACATGTACCGTATTCACAGTGACGTGAGCATTCGACGGTACCACCTTGTCGTTTAATTTCTACAATTACACACGTGAAAACAAAACAATTTTAATAAGAGGGGCTCGTTGCTGTGCAATTAACTTTAATAAGCGATTTCCATACCTCAAGTTTGGGATCGATAAATGTTCTACACAACGTCGTTTTTCCGCTGCTCTTCGGACCGATCACGTGACAAGTGTAAACATTTCTACTTGATTGCTTTTTCGCGAGATCCACTTTCTTTTCGCGGGTCACAACGACCGAACTCGTTTGACACTCGTTGTTGTACATATTATATCCCAAATACGCCATGTATTCCAACGTTTTGCGCACGTTTGTCAATGTCAACAACGACCATTGACACATGTATCCTTGAAATGTGATCCATCCCTGTGTGTAGATAAAATTATTAATTAAATTATGAAACACAGATAAAAGTTACATAAATTTATCATTAATTTCGTGAAAACTTGATTCGAAAGTGTTTAGTTTATTTTTTCTCTGTTATTTCGATAACTGTGCAAAACTTTTCACGAGAATGTAGCAGACGTATGAATGCAAACCTTTTCGTTCGTGGGCACGGTATATTTGTACTCATCGCCCCATGGGGGGACGAGACATCGCGAGAACAACGATTCCAATTCTGGAGGCGAAAGAGCTCCGTCACGATCGCGATCGTGTTGCATGAACAGTAACGTCAGAAACTCCTGTCCTTTGTGCGACAATTCGGTGGTGCAACCAATCGGAACTTTTAACCTGTGACGAGAAACGGAGTTTATTATTTAGAGCGATCTTGAAAATATTCAAAACAATTACAAGCGTAAAAATCGATATTTACGGAGGATTGATATAGTCTTTTGACATTTGCAGCTCGTTGTCATATCCAAACTTCCTTAACACAGCCCAAGTTGTTTCGTTTCGTCCGCGTTGTATGAATAAACATTGCAAGTACATAAATCCTGGAAACACAATTAAAAGACAATCGTATCAAAATATATATATATATGTTTGCTGCATGTGTCTGACACCAAAATAATCGCAAACCTTTCATTGTGACACATCCGTTGCATATACCGTCGCAAATGTTTTTTGACAGCACCGCTTTCACATCTTCCAACACTTGTGGCTGCAACGGTGTGTTAAAGCACCATTGCTGAAATGCATTCAGCTCCATATCGTTTAAAAGTCCATCGTTATCTACATCGCATATCTATTTCAGAAAGTAGAGATATAATAATTTAGTAAAGTATAAACAAAAATGAAAAAAATTAAAAAAAAAAAAAAACGAGACACTCACTTTAAAAATTCTCTGTAGAGCTAATTTGCATTCTTCTGTAAGCTGTAATGGAAGACAATCTCGAGTTAATTACGAACTTCATTAAGAAGAATCAATAGATAAATATACCTCTTGTGTATCATAATTGTACAAAGGTGTGGTAGGATGCAAAACTGCCTTTTGTGCATAATAAAACGTTTCTGACACATTCTGAAGTGTTTTCGCTGAGCACTGTAAAAATAACATACATTTGTGTTCATCTTTTTTTCAAATTTCTCTCATGTTGTACATGTCAAGTACGGATTTTTACCTCTATGCAGCTTTCAATCTCTGTGAACTCTTTCATAATTGGATACACCGCCTAGAATTATAAGGCAAAACATACAGATTGATGCAAACAGTTGATACAAATTCCAAGATGTGACAATAGTATTAAAAATTGTTCAAGCTCGCAAACCTCTATAGTGGAATAATCCACAAGATCAATCTTATTGCCTACAAGTACAACAGGGCATCGATTGTCGGGTGAACATCTTCTGATCAACGGTAACCAGTAGCTGGCTGCCCTGTCTAAAGTGTCTTCGTCATCCACGGAATAAACAACACATATGACATGGGCCTTCTGTATCTCCTCTGTCAGCTGATCATCCGTTTGCTCTACCGCTGCAAAATCAGAAATAATATTATAACCTGACCGAACGAACAACAGTTGCATCGTGTAAACGTTCTCGATACCCTACCCGAATAGTCGACTATGTGTGTCGGCACTTGTTCCGGCGTAACGTCCGCCGGTATTGTGATTTCCTCAGCCTTGTTGGGCACTTCCTCCGCATATTCCTCGCTCACCAGAGACAGTATTAGAGAGGTTTTGCCGACACCCCGCTCGCCGATCAACAATATTCTCACATTGCGCCGAGGCGCGACCGGACGCTGCACCATACTGGAGCACCGATAAATAATTATCCGATACGGCGTTCGCCGTTCAATTCCTCGCGATTGACATTTCCTCGTTCTACTAAAGAAGCTTACAAGTACCTCGAACTATAACCTATACGTCGCGCCGAGTAGCTGCCGATGCTATTTACGAGATAATTCGCGCACCCCCAGCGAGTGTCTCCTACAGTGACATTCTACGGGGGGGATGACATTGAGAACGACGAGAATCACGGACACATTATCTGCTATTGTCTGTCTTTTCTCGAGAGCGTTAAACACGTATATTACGTCGAAAAAAAATACGTATTTTGCACTTTGTTTTAACGCTTTACCGAAGAACCGAGATAGACACCAATCACAATCGCTGCGCGACTACAGCTGGGGACCACCAACCAAACTTCGAGACACAATCTCACAGTGTATACATAAATATACCTCATATATGTGTATACGTGTAGAGAGACCGGCAATAATGTCTTACTAGATCTAGAATCGTGAGTTTTCGGAATTTCACTATGCTTGGTCTAGTAATCGGTCGATTAACCGTCAACTGTGATTGGTTCCCCCAAGTCTATGTTGTTTCAGGATATTCGCGCATCGCGACCGCAGAATTCTCGAAGTAGCGTCCAAAAATATCGGCACACATATATGCGCAAAATAGAAAATTTATTCGATATATAAAAATGCTACCTGTAATACATCTTTTCTCAATTTTTTATTATTTTTTTTTTTTAGACAGAGATCTTTCATAAGCTGTGTGCCAGAGGAACAAGAATTTCCTACCGGAATCTGCGTTATTCGTTCACAACCGATCGAGGTTTATCGACGCTGATGGTATCGAGCGCCAAAATAAAACGCGCTACCGCTACGATAACGAGCAACGCGCGACGATGAATAAAATGTCAAAATTTTTTCTTGTTACATGTAAAATTACTTAATTAGATTATCTTTTTTTCTATTTAAATAATTTATTTATAAAATTTATTTACTTAAGATTATTTTACTTTTCTCAGATTATTTTACTTCAGATTTAAAGGAGAATTAATGAATCCTTCGTCTGAAAAAACCAAACCTCTTCTCTTTCGACTTTTTTTTGCTTGCTAACTCGGCGGCCACATTCTCCTCGATCTTTCTGTGACGAATGCTGCGACCTCCCACGATGATGAGCGTTTTTTCATTCGGTGATACCAAAAATACAGAAAAAAATGTATCCAATGCTACTCTCTGTTTGCCTCCTGCTAAGAAGTTTTCGCGCGAACATACGCTGCACTTGTCGCTTAAAAAAATAAAATACGTTAAATCCAGATCTATATAAAAAAAATTTTTAGAGATTAATAAAAACAGAACGGAATCATCTTTGATTACTTTTCTACTATGCCTTATTTCTATTTCAATTCTTTTTTTTTTTTTTAACTAATAAAACACAACATAATCCATAGAACAAAATTATGTGCAAAATAATAATTGGTTCTCTCAATTATATTGATTTATAATATTTATTTTTACAATACAAGACTTATATACTAATAGCATAAGAAGCGATAACGAACATCTGTGTGTCCTACGATTTACACCAGTGTTATCCATTAGTATTCATTATTATACTGCAAGTTTTTTTTTTGCGAAGGAAACAGTTGTTCGATATAACCCCAAGGGGAACAATATAAAGATCTATTACATACCTATTATATAGTTTTATATTATTTTTCTTGTATATAAACTTTCAGTTATCAGAAAAATATTTATATATATATATATATAAACAGAATTTATTTTATTGGTTTTCTAACTACACATTATACACGCTACTATATTTGATACTTTTTTTTCTTTAAAATCTATATTGCCAAAAATACGTGTTGTCGATATTGTAATTTCTTTTTTTTTTTTTTTTTTTTTTTTTTTTTTATACAATGGTAATTATCCCTTGTTAATTCTTATTCAGGTTGACGATTTGTACTGATATCAAGTATAGAATTTGCTACGGAGAGAGGGAGGAACGGGAGAAACACGTTTTTCTTTCGTCAAAATTTTATCCGTAGCGCGAGTTTCTTCGGCATCCCGGAAACACACTAACAACAAACGTATTCTAGACCTTTTCGATATCATCGTAAAAGTAGAAAAAAAAACAGTTCTAAAGAAAGACAGAGCTTTAAGAGAAATCGATAGAGGCGAGCGCTCATTCCGTGAAGTTAAAAACAAAAACCAATTTTCCGAGGCAGAAATTTCGTATATTTTAACCTACTTATTTTTCGCGAGAGAAAGCTTATGTTAGACAGAAATAATCTAAATTGTTAGAGTTACATATAAACTACTGTATGATTTTTTTTTACGACTGTAAGTTGCATGTATTGATCACTAATACACAGACGTTGTTTTAACTTCAAATATTGTTTACGAGTTATAAACCGCTTGATCCTTTCCGTTATTGTTGCGTCTCTCCTCACCACCGCGAGATTATATGTAAGTGTTCATTTTTTTTGTGGCAAGACATAGTTTTTTTTTTTGTTTTGTTTTTTACACTCGGCATACACGCGTATAGTCGATAGACTAAGTCAGAATTATATATATATTCCCTAACATATTTTGCATGAGAAATTTTATGTGTAAAAAACGTACAAAACCTCCGCGTTGTGTAACATGAAGTAACACATATATAAGAAAGTTATTGCGAAATATATGACTCGGAAATCAAGAATTATATTTATACATATTGCGCGCGCGTACATATACATATACGCGTTTATATTAGAAGCAACCACGACAGAGCCACATCTTTCATTAGGTTTTCATTCATAAATTTTTCCATAGTCTATATATATATATATTGTAATAATTACTTCGATATTTCTTATCATCCTCTCGTGCAATAATTGTAACAAAAATGTCTTCTCTCTTTCACAGAATGATCATATTTATACATATATTGTATACATGTATTGTATACATGAGTTAACAAATATCGTATAAAATATATTGTACACGTTAACAAACATCGTATAAAATTATTGCGTCGAAAAAAATCGAGTAGCATGTAAAATAAAATGAAATTGCAAGTAATGACAATTTTATATAAATTTTTTGCTTCAATTATTTTATACAATTATAAGACTATTTTATATAAATCTTTCGTTGTTGGCAATTTCAAAGAATTTAATTCTGCGTTTTTCATCGAATGTTTCATCAATTTCTGTATGTTTAAACACACAAGAGCAATATCATTCTGTGAAAGCAACTATCGCACGAACGAGAGGTGTTTCTCTCACTTTTGCGTCACAAGTCGTTTACAACTCGGAGATGAAACAGTTTTGGTTTGTTTTCTTTGTTTTTCTTTTTTGTTACTGATTATTACAAACGTTATGTATGTCGCGTGTAAATGTAAACAAAAGTAAGTAAAACGATAAAACATATACACAATTCGTTCGCGCAATAATTTGCAAAGTATAATATTAGTACCTCAACTTGTTAATACGAATACAATGCTTCTAAACACCAGAAATTACATTATATACAAATATATTATTAAAGAGGTTTTAGCTCTTATGTCAAGCTAATATGTACGAATAAACTTTGTAAACGCGCTTGTTAATTTTTTCTTGCATCGCTTCTGTGATTTTTAATTAATTATAGCTTTATTAGTTAAGATTTAAATATTGTAATTGTACCGGAAGACGGTTTTTTTCACCGTAAAAATATTGCAAAGGTAGCAAAACGTTTGAGAAAAAATAGTGCGCTTCTACATTATTTAATTTCGCGCTACATTGCGTTGCGAAAAAGCGTCAATATGTGTAAAATCTATATTTTACACATATACGCAAAAGAGTAAGTTAAAAAAACAAGTAATTTCTCTTTGTTAACCGTGACTTGTCTATTTGTAAACAACAATGCAGAATTATCTGATTAGAGAGAAATTATAGAAGCGGATTAAAAGATCTTACGTACGTACACATGCACGTTCACTTCAAACGCAAGTTCGTTACTTTCATATGTCTGAAAATGGCACTGCTTGAATTTATTTTTTTTATACAAATTTCTCTCTGTGCGCGTGTATCATTGTAGGAAAACTTATTCGATTTTTTACGCGATTTTTTTTTTTTTTTTTTTATAAGTAATGCACCACGCAATTGATAAGCGCGAGGAAACACATGTACATATATGCATGTACGTAACATCCCGGGAAGAAACGAATTAAATCTAAGTAGATCTAATTTAAATCTAACGAGATAAAAAAAATGGAAAAGTAGATCTAATTAGATCCAAATTAGATCTAAATAGATATAAGTAGATCTATATAAATTTCTACTTTTATTTATCATTAGATCTACTTATTGTTACATCTAAGCAGATTTGAGTTGATCTAATATAGTAGATCTGATTAGATCTAAAATAGATTTAATGAAAGTAAAAGTGTAAATTTACACAGATCTACTTTCTATTTAGATCTAATTTGGATCTAATTCGAATTTTTTTTTTTTAGTTAGACTTAAATTAGACCTACTTCGATTTAATTCATTTTTTCTCGGGATGCAAAACTACATAAACTACAAAGGTAACTAAACTTGGTTTTGCGTTTTTTTTTTCAAATAAATATTCACGAATTTGACTCTCGAGCAACAATTTTGTTTCTTCATTAGTTTTCTATTAATTAGAGAAATTAGCAGTGATTAAATATGAGGACGCAAATGACTGTTGTGCATAAAGTTTCTCACAAGTATATTTTTTCCTTTTCACGAAGAGATTTTGTTGTGTTATAATATACGTATATGTAAATGTTAGTTTTATATTTTAAAGTGACAAAATGTCGATAAGATGCAGATTTTTCGAAAAGCGAGAAATCAATTGTGCATCTTATCTCCGCTCTATTATCCTTATCACGTGACCTCCATATAAATCACGGTTGTCGAGAGCAATCGAGTAGTACTTTTTTGAAGATACACAAAAATACACAGAATAAACTATCGAGTTCGAGTATCGATAGAACGTCATCGTATTATCGAGCAAAATCGCTTTACATCGTTCCGATGCGTAATGCAATTTGAAATCCATCAGGTAAATTCACCGTAAGACAAATAAACCAAAACTGTATTTCGGTTTGTAATATATATTCTTCAGTATATTTATAAAAGCAGTACGAAAATGTTTCTACTATCGCTAAATATAATATTCACGGCAAAAAATACAAGTAATCAAGTAATAGAATTGAATTGTTTTAATTATTTCTAACTGTGTGTAAGAGTGTGTTTGTATGTAATCACAGTCGTACAGCCATTTGTTACCTCGTATTTTTCACAAAAATGCGTCAATCTAGACACTTTTAAAATAAGACAGTTTAAAAGAAAACCACTGCAATCTCTGACACAAATTTTACAACAAATATACAATTAAGAATATCACGATATCACGCGTAATTGTAATTTTTTACGAAAGTGACTAAAGAGAAACCATTCAGGTGAAATAACTACGAGTTAACATATATATATACATATATACATATATATATATATATATATATATTGATGATCTAAAACAAAATTTAGCAATATTTAAAGGGATAAAAAAATATTTTAAAAACATTATGTATAATATCGTAAAGTAATTTATAAGTGTATAACGCGAGTCACATTTGTTTTACTTGATATATTATGTAGCATATATCTTTCTTCCGATATTTAATATTAAAGAGAACAATAGAACTAATATTCGAAATCTTTGTGAATAATATTGAGCAGGTATTCCTTTGCAGGCAAGAGAAGACATGTACATACGCATCACGCTACGAACAAATGAGGATAAATGTGTATGTAAATTATATGATATAGGATCTCAGAGAGACATATGTCACTATCGAACTAACAAATGCGATAATCGTCATATCAAAAATTACTATATAGTGATTAAAGATGACACAGGTTTTACAGCAAGTACTTTTAGTTATAAATTATGATATAAACGTTCAGCAAATTGCCTTTAGATATTACAATTTGTTACGCAATTTATTAGTATACAATATTCTAGTGATTATGTGTAATGTTGTTCGTCTGGACTGTACTGATAATTCTTCTCTCTAGCAATACAAAACATTTTGTTATTGTTGTCTCTCTCTCTCTCTCTCTCTAAACATGTAAACATTAGAGCACAATGTCGTCTGGCACTTGAATTTTTAACGCAGAAGAATTATTCGCACAAGACAGAGCGTGTATAACGTTTTGTATATCGGTATATTAATTTGTCAAAAATATAGTGTATTTGCCCTATTGTTGGTTTTTTTTTCGAACGTTGAAACTTAGTTCGAAAGCTTCGAATAAAAAATCTTATTTTTGCAATCAAATGTTTCAATAAATTTAGAGAATTTTAAAGTGACTTTACAACATCGTTCTAAATATTGCGTATTTGTGTAAATCTCTTTTACAATACATCTAATCTCGTTAGTTTCAATATGGCTTTATACAGTAACAACATATATATTTTTCAAGTAAACATAAACTCGTATAGGTTAGGTATTTAAAAAATTCTTAAACACAACGAGCAAATTTGTTCATACTAGAAAATAGTGTTCTAAAATATAAAATCATTGCTAAAACCAACAACAGGGGATAGTGGTACATAAATATTCAACTGTATGTTTGCTTTATTACATGATAATATTAGCTAATCGTCCATTTTGTTACTCTCCTATTATTCTATTTTGTAGCTAGATTGTTTGCTTGCGCAATAATTTATACTTTTAATATATTTTAATATTTTTGTTATTGTTATAGAAGTAAAATAGTACATAATATATATATTGTATATAATATAATTAGTTTTTTGTAATATTTGTATATAATCCAATTCTATTCAAGAATATAATTCCTAAATTTTCTGGCGACTATGCCGCGAGCAAACTTTGCTTCCCCCGATTACATTAAAAAATGCAGAAAAAGTTTTTGTATCTCTCTTCGCAAAGAACTGTTTACTCGAATGTGTTCCCATTGTTTATTGCAATATTGCTATTTTAAATACAAAATGTACGGAAAAAAGTTTGATCGCGGAATATCATTGATGACAAACTTGCATTCTTTATAAGTATCAATCTTAAATTTATGTCGATAAATTACCGTTATTTGTTTGTCATTATAAATTTGTACGAATTTAGAAAACTTATTCTTTCTATCGTGAATGTATTATCTGCGTAAAAATGCATATAGCAATACATGAAATTTACTTAATATCGTATTTTTGTTAATTGCTAAATCTAAATGCGCTGAAACGATAATGCCATAAAAAAGAATTGATTAGTGTACATGAAAAAAATATATACATATAAAACATAAATTTCAATATCTAAACATCTTTTTTTTTTGTTTTTTTTTTATTATGCACATTGATATAAATTTTTCTTTTAGATTCTTTTTTTATTAAAAAAATATTTTGTAAAATATCATTTCTGTACTTATAAAGAATGCATTGAATTAACACAAAATTATAAATTCATATATTATTATAATGTTTAAATCTCTTAACTCCTACATATAGTTTTTTGAAAACGATGTTATGATACATGCGGTCATCTCTACGAAACTTAAATATTGATTTATTTGTCATGTGAGATTTTAATAAGATGACATACAACGCTACATGATTAGAACAAAAGAAAAGAGAAGAAAAAACAGGAACTTTAGAAGAACAAATCGAGAATACATTTTACCTAAATGTGAAAAATGAAAATAATTTACAAAAAATGAATTTATTAATATTTTTATATTTAAAACCTAGAATAAAAAAAAAAAAAAAAAAAAAAAAATCTGAGAGACTGAATCTGTTTTAGACCATATGTATCATAATAGAGAGAAATAGCATCTTTTTTTTAATAACATTTAAGTGTTGTATTATGTTTTAAGATTTCATATATATAATAATCTAATAAAAAACACTGACGTAATAAAAACATTCTTTTTGGCCTCACTTTTTTTACACTAAACTATGAGGATAACTGAAAGAAAAAAAAAATAAACAGAAAAGCAAAAAACAACAACTAGAACTGGTTTTAAATATATATGTCAGATACGAAACTCTTCGTGTGCAATTAAATAAATATCTGCTGCAATATACTCCGTTGTATTAAAAAAAGGTAAAACAAATTCAATTATTTGAGTTTTACGCGTATAAAATGACAAATAGCTTAAGATATTTTAACCTTTTTCTTTTCTTTTTAACTCGTGTAAAAATGTTAGATTTTGTCTTTGTGCGGGGAGTATTATACTTGATTTCATTAAATTTTATATTTGTAATTTGTTAATAAACAAAAGTAGTGATTAAAATTGATTATTGTAACATTCTTTTGTATCTATATGTAAAGAAACAATTTGATAATGCTGTCCTATCTATCCTAATCTTTTATGTATCTTAGGCTATATATATACATATATATATACACACACACATACACATACATATATATGTATATATATACTGAGTGTATAGTCATTTTTGTCAGAGTTTAACAACTACATTTTAAAAATGAATATACAGAGCCGGGAATATAATATATATAGACGTGCTTTTTTTCTTCACACGCTCTAAATTTAGCATACTTCTCTAGTAGTACGCCGCTGAACTGTAACACGTATGTCACGCGTGACTTATATGCGTGAATCATATCATTTGTATATGATATATATATATATATATGTATTTGTGTGTATGTATATGTATGTATTTATGTATACATATATATATATAAATTATTTTTTTTTGATTAAATTGAAAAATCCTAAATATTTCTAACATGTATTTATCTATATATATTCTTACATCTACAATTGTAATAGCCTACACATGAAATAAGAATAATTGGCTCAGTAATCTAATTGAATAATTATTTGAAGATCAACATCTCTCTTCGCTACTACCACGCGTTATTTAATTAAAAACGTTTTTTCTAATAATTCCATCGCGCAAGTACTAAGAGTACATAATCAAACATATTTAAGACCTAGAAATGGATTGTTATATAGAAATTTATGCAAACAACTGTGTATACATTTAAAAAATAAAAACCAAATTGTCTTTACATAAAATTAACTGATTATTGTGAACATTTCGGTGTTTGAAGTGAAACGTTATACAACATCAGCATTATTGTTCACGGAACAAGACAAAAAAAAGAAGCAGGAAAATAAGAAGAAAAAGGAAGAAGGAAAAAAAACAGAAGCTGCAATATAACACTGATAAATAAAATGAGACAAATAATATATAATGTATATATATATGTACTCATATAATATCTTTCATATAATAAGATTAATTTTTTAGCACTATTTTTCGGATCTGGTCTGCAAATTTCTATAATTCTCGTTACAATATACCTATATGAGAAATCTCTTTGTTATCAGATATACAAAAACCTAAAAAATAAAACACGCACTCACACGTACACTCGCACTAGCGTACAATAATGGTTTCTAGTACACTTGCATTCACATCAATTAAATTTCCTTTTTCTTCACATTTAGTCGAAATATTTTTTTATCTTACTAATTTGTCATAATTACTTATTAATTACCTAATCACTAATTAATTTTAATTAGTAGTATATTAAATATGATTTGCCTATTTTTCATTTTTTGTTGTAAAATATATTTGTGAATTGCCGTGTGAATGCGGACACACCAGAAATCATTAAATTTATTTTTGTTTATCCTAAGTGTATACACTTCCTATAATATATCTTCAATATTAAGTTTTCAACGAAAAATATAAAATTTGTTAATACTTATATTTATTACACACATTCAGTACGAATCAATTGGAAAATCCTATTAAATATATATAGATTTAAATATAATAGAAATATTATTTTTCTGTGACATACGTTTCACAGCTCAATCATTGAAAAAGTTTCTCCTTTTTATTTAATATATTAATAAGAGAAAACTTTTGTTGCGTTTATTAATATTAACTTTTTTTCTTAAACAATTATATAGTTCTTTTTTTTTTCGAGGTCCCGAAACTTTGTTCACAACTGCAATTATAGTGATTTCGTGCTAAATGTTAACCCGCATAGAGGTTTCCGTCGCAACTTCCTAGTTAACATCTTGCTAAATGTTTTTTTTTTTAGTTGTGTATAAGATAAAAGATTCTTATTTTGTTTATAACGCTGCACTTGTTTACAGCGTTGCACTTAAAAATGTGGATTGTTGAAGATGTTTTGTTGAGAAAAATTTGTCAATTTAAGATACAAAAAATTACAATGTACATATACTTTGAGTGAATCATCGATTATATCTTTAAAATTCTTGTCACTTGCGAGTACATGCTTACCGCGATAAGAAAGCTTTCAATGCTTGTCAGTATATATCAGATTACTAAAAACACAAAGTCCTTGCCAAGTCGTCACATTACTCACATGATACTCTCTATAGAAAAACCGCTGCTCCTCACTTTTTTGTTTTTCTTGATTTTTGTTTTAACGGATGAAAAGCAGAAATTGTAATAGAATTCTAAGGAAAGAATCGGGTCTAACTTGTTGAAACAACGGGAGTCTGACAGTACGGACATTCCCGCTGATTCGGAGCGCACGTCGAGCAGACCACGTAATGATTACAGGGTGACAGAGTGACGGCTCGATTTTGTTCCTCACAAACCATACATTTTGTAGCTGTTTCTCTATACAGCACCTAAAAATATAAATATACGTATTGTTACATTGTTTTCTTACAGTGACTTATTTAAAAGAGATAATGATACATCCGTTCAAAGAGCATATTGTATGAATAGTAACAAAGTGCTCTTTCACTTTTGCCAATCTTTTTTTTTTTTTTATTTTATTTTAGTTCCTTACCTTTTCTACTTCCTCGAGATCAGAGCGCAACTGCGACTGAATTGATTTCAAAGTAGCTATTGATAGTGATCTGAGCTCGCTTATTCGTGTTATTGAATGAAGATATGGACCGCCGCTAGACGCCTCGTTCTCGACCCTGAGTGCTTTCACTTGCATTAAAGCCTGCAAAGAATTCATACTCTTGGATAGACGGCAAATTGAATTTCGCCATCGTGAAGAGAAGTGCGCGGTCAGAGTTAAGCGGGATATTCACCTCGTCTCTCTGTTGCTCAGCGATAGTGGCCTTTCTTTTCGCTTCTTCGCTTTCCAATTGCCACGCAGCGCAAGCTGCGCGCGCCTGATTAATACGCTCGTCCCATGTCGCCAGTTGTGCACGGCTCGAAGTCAATTCATCTCTAAGCCTTTGTACCTGCAACGTGCGAGCGTGTATTACAAATACGATATTCTAGAGAAGCTCATTCTGCGAGATATTTGTAAGAAATTCTTTAAAACGCTTGCGGTCTAACCTCGGACAACGATCCGGTGTTACTTGGACTAATGGAAAATGCATTGACCAATGGAGATGCCGGTAGAGTAGGTTGCGTACGTGATGGAGACATTCCTTGGTTCGCGAAATCAAATAAACTACTATTGAATCCACTAAGTTTAGAAGCTGAGCTGCTAAGTTGCGAAATGTGATTGCTAAATGGATCTGATATCTGATTCATAAATGGCAATGTCTGAAAGCAAAGTTAGGAAATAAATCAATAAAATAATTAGAAATTTCTCCGTTAAATAAACTTGACGTAGTATGCGGAAACAAAATCTCTGCTTACAGATTCCATAGAATCTTGATGAGAAAATCTCGAACCAGTCAAGAAACTACTACTTTGTAGTTGTTGAAGCGGGCTCGACGTCGATGGTGAAAAATTAGTGAGGACAGAACGTTCCGCCATACCCGGTATATTGACCGGGGCCGAACTACCGAGTAGACCGGAACTAGCTAGGCCTGCAGATATTGAATTTCCGATCGGTGAGTTTGTATCCCTATGAATTGAATCAACTAAATTTAACGGGTCGTCTAAATGTAACTCGTCTAATGCGTTTCCTGTAAGAAGAACATCAATTTTATACATGTTGGATATGTCGCGTATAAAATGTTTTAGTAAATAACTACTGATCTCGTAACTGCTTACCTACTACAGATTCAACGGTATCGTTCGAGTAAAACGAATTTGAAAGCGGTGAAACAGTTGTTGCTAATGAGTGGCTGCCTAACGTCCCATTCAAATTGTATGCAATGTAGAGACTTTGTTTCTGCTGCGCCTTTTCAGCTTTAGTTAACAATGGGTCGCTATCTATAGCGATCATTTGTTTCCGAATTTCATTCTGTTGATGTTATCGCTCGTGATTATCTGATTATCATGTATTTTTTTCTTTTACATAAAGATATATTGTATTCAGTAAGATAAAACAACAACTTACAACTTGTATAAGAGAACTAGGATTGTAAAGTATGCTTGTAAGTTTTTGTTGCGCTGATGTGTTTATACTGGAATTAGTGTTGGAATTATGCAATTGAGAACCAGGAGCCTTGCTATGCGAACTATTGCTACCCAAACTGCTAGTGCTGGCAGATTCAGAAACTTCGCCGCTCCCATTCTGTAATTCATCCAAATAACAACAGCGTTTCTAATCTAATAGAATTTGACAAGCACAAAAAAGGATACTCACGCTGCTGTCGCTAAGTTGCTTATCCTTGTCATGTGCGCGCTTGTCAGGTGGAAGAGCGTTGCTGAGTATGTCGGCCAAATTCGCGCCGCAATCTATAGGCACCGCCATATCTCTCGCCAGGCTCATTTCTTCTGTTGGCAACACTGCTTCCATCAACACACCATACCAACGTCCCAATATATCAATTTTGAGAAACAATTTTGACTACTAAAGATTTAGCATTTAATTTTAAACTTGGTTCTACGTGAGGAAACACATTCGCTAAAAACGCGCTTGATCGCACGCATGTGCAAGTCATACGCGAGAGCTTCTATCGCTGAGAGACAACAGATTACTTTGCTTCTCGATTGTTCGAGATAGCCAAGATATTAAAAAAAACAAAAAAAACAAAAAAAACAAAAACAAAAAAAAACAAAAACCAGCTTATAATAGATGCATAAATAATCTCACTATATATAAATACATATATCGCTAATTTCACAAAAACACGTGTATAGTAAAACTGTTTTACGTACGATTGACGAGTGTACACTCACGGTCAACATGCGCGAAAGCGCAGAAGACTCCGCGCGGACAATAGCCGGCTTGTTGCACGTCGTTACACTTGGTGGACTTGTAAATTTCGGGATGAAACTGTTGCTCCGTTCGTGTGTGACAATATGTGCACGCGTCACCTTGCTCGCAATTGCCCGGTTCGCCCCATTCCTCACCGTGTTTCACATTCGGGCATGGTGTCGAGCTGAAATCGCAAGTATACCCCATTTGTTTTTGCGTCAAATACATGTATAGGTATACAATATGAAGATCACGGAAGAACTTGATAAGTCACATTTTTGTAATTTTAGAGGAGAACGATTTTAAAGTTCAAAACGCGCACGTGTATTTATACGTTTTACAAAAATGCTTATATCTCGGGATCCATCAGAAGAATTTTCCTCTCTCGGATTATTAACTTTTGGACCGCCGGCATTTTTTATTAAAAATATGATATTTTTATCGGAATTTTTGTACATAAACTGTGCCTTAGGTTTCACTTGGCTCCGATCGGAGCCA
>QVOA01001889.1:0-16908 GCA_014825685.1 Pseudomyrmex cubaensis
GGGGGGGGGGGGGTTGTCTGTAACGCGCGATGATATCGCGCGCCGCCTACTCCAGGGAAAAGTATCTTTTACCTAAGAGTCTCTCTTCTTCGTTCGAGAATTCAATGTCCCGTGGTGTTACGATATCGTAATTTTAGAATACACACGTGGCACTCTCACGTATACGTGGTGATATTCTTCTTGCCTAGTAAAGTTTGTCTTCGACAATCGGTGTTTTGTGTGTGTGTGTTTTTTTTCTATTGGACCAAATTTTTTAGAATCTAGTTTAGCTTAAATGTAGCTAATTTCGGCGTGACTGACACCTTCGGATTTGCGCTGTGCTGCGGCCGTAACGTTACTTCCTCCGTGGTCAGACGTGGTAGTTGGTCTCTGATTTATTGCTTGGCATAAGTCGCGACTCCGTTCCCCCGTATTTCCTGCATTCGCTGGTCCACAACAGACTTAACACAGACAGAGTGTACAGAGATTTATGGATAGTTCGGTGGGCGACTTGATTAAGGGTATCAAGGTAGATAGAGAAAGTGAAAGAGGAAGATAGATTAAGATAGAAAAGGAGATAGAGAGGAGGACGAAAGAGAGAGAGAATAGTCTAAGTCGAGAACAAGAGTAAAAAATTGGTCCCCGTTTTTTTTTTTCTTTTTTTTGTTTTTTACCTTTCCTTTACATTAAGCTTGAGCAGCCTACATAGCCTGGAGGCAAGTGAAGCGAGAAAAGTCTTCTTCTTGAGAAAGTGCCGGCGATCGTAAGAAAATTTCTCTCTATGACTAGTCATATACAGATCCCGAAAAGTAATTTCGCAAAAAACGATGGCACGCTTGAGACACGGTCGTGAGAACGTGATTTCGTGCAAATTCCCGATAATTGATTACGCGCCTCCGTACGTTTTCCACCACCACTTTGTGACGGAAGCGCGATTTTTTCCCTCCCCCCTTCCGCTTCAATTTACGCCTCCTTCTCTCGCTTTCTTTCCTCGAGTTCTACGCGCGCGGCTCGACGTTGTTTCACTCTAACGATGCCCGCGAGCTAATTAATTATCGCGCCGGGGCTAAAAGGCTAAGCGCTGGATACCCGTACTGCTCCGACCTGCTTTTCGAAATACTACAAAAATCAGCAGAGAAACAACTTCGACGAGAAAATCAGAGAACGACACAGATTATAGATCGTAAGAATTATGTACACGTATATTCGTAACGCTAAATTTGATAAATATGTAATATATATATATATGTATATATATTTATATATAATTATATGTATTGTGACGCGAGTTCAAAGGTGCCATTCGCAAACCGTGTGCAATGCCTTATTAAATAAGCTTACGGAAATGTACGCGGATTTAGCGACTTGATCGATTGTTACGATGATTGAAAAGCGTCGTATACTCTCTTTTAATCTAAGCTTGATTATTTTTAGTCACACATAGAAGCATGAGAAGTGAATTAATACATAATATATAGTAACAGAGAAGCGGGTGAGAGGAGATAGAGAGAGAAATATAGAGAGAAAGAGAGAGAGAGAGAGAGAGCAAGAGCGAGAGCAAGCGAGAGAGAGAGAGAGAGAGAGAGAGAGAGAGAGAGAGGGGCGTCGAAAAAGAGAAAAAAAACTTAAATAATGGTAGAATATCGCTCTTTTGTGTGAAGGAAATTGCGCGGCTACTGTAATGCAAGAACTTCCCTGTATTTACACCTATTTACACGTCATTAGACCTCATAACGCCGCGACGACGTGTCCCTATTACTTGTCTCTCGTTCTAACCCTCCTTCATATGGCACTAGGTCATCGGATCACGTAGATCCATTCATGAGTTCACTCACGACTTCACGCGAGCGATCTACGCCCAAAACTCAAAAACACCTCGGCGAGACAGTTAAAAAAAACCGACGTGAAAATGTTTTTTATTTCGCTGAAAATGCCGCGTTGTTATCGCCGTTCGTTGTTGTTGTTGTTGTTCTTGTTGTTGTTGTTGTTGTTGTTGTTGATGTTGTCACTTGATGTGATTCAGAATTACGACGTGGTTCACGATGTAAGCTGTCAAATCTTTTTAATATCCGGCCGCAAAGAATCCTGCGGTTCTTCCTTGCAAATTTGTTCTTATCCGGGTGACGAGATCCTTTATATTGCACCGCGTCTTTCCTCGGCAACAATTCCCCGAGAAGCAGTCGATAATTCTTAAATTTTATTTCAAATTGATATCGCTCGCTCGCCTCTTTGTGATCCGATTTCCGCGCGACGATTCAACGATGCTATCTCTTCCATCGGTTCTGACAGTATCGGAGATTTAGTTTCACCTGAGACATTTCGCCTCTGACGGAGCACGCCTCGTCTTTTGAGAGAGTCGTTATTCTCGCGAAGCACGAGTATTCACTCACGGCGCGGATAAAATCCGCAAGGCGGTAAAAATGTTACGTCGGAGATCTTACGCGGGATCGCGCTTATACTTTAAGCATCTCCGTCTTTAATGCTTTACGGGTCGTTTCGCGCTTTTCGTCTCAAGCGTCCCAGCATCGAAATCGGAGCCGTGAATCGGACATGACATTGCGTACTGTCATTACACCGGGTCGAGATTCAATTCGCGCACACTTCGATCGGAGCACGATTGTCTCGTCTGAGGTGTCTCGTCAAACACACGGTGTAATTTTTCTTTTAAACAGTCAGCACAAATTCACTTCGAGCGGGTCCGGCTTGCGAAGCGGTGGCTTTTCGCAGATCATTCGAATACCACGCGGGATATATCGGCAGGAGAGTGGACGATGAGATTACAATATAACGGACAATAAAGCGGGTGGGTGATGAGAGGCAGGAAACAACTAGGAATTTACATCGGTGTTATTATCAACGACGCACAGTCGCGTGTACATAGCCGGGTTGTCGATCCGAAAACTCTCTCGTCGATTTTTCAAACACTAATTAACGAGGAAATCGTCTCGGGGGGTAACGTCTACGGAGGTCCTCCTCGTGTCTTCCCAACACCGTGTGCATGCGTGCGTGCGTGCGAGTGGTTCGAGGTTGTCTCATAGGTGTTTGGAAACGCACTGCAGCCGTGAGGAACGAGCCAGGAACTCGGACTCCCTCTCGTGTCGTTCGGTGGATGAAGACTCTCGCAGGACGTCGGCGGAGAGAGAGGGTGAGAGAATGTACGTGCGCGCGTGTCCTTTGTATGTGTGTGTGTGTGTATGCGCGTCAGTGTGTACTGTGTTATACCGTGTGCATGTATATGTGACGGGGGGAGCGTGAGGGAGGGAAAGAGAGCTTGCTTGGCTCACTGGAGGCTGACTGTTGGCCCGACCGATCGCTCCGTCCGACGGTACCAGCGTCGGGGCGCCGTCTGACGGAATCGTGGAACCTGCGGCGCAAGCGTCGGGACGCCACCAGCACCCGCCGTCACGGCACCGTCGCGCACTGACAGTCAACTTTGGACCATCGACCGATCGGGGTCCGCAACCAGAATAAGCCATCGCTCTGATCCTTTGTTAATGCCGCTTTTCTAAATAGGCTCATGTTAACCATTTTATCCCGATATTATTGCCTCGTCCTCACGAACGCTATTGTTAATGTTATTATTTTAGAATTTTGGAGTTTATCCTGCTTAATACGCGTTTCGACGTTAAATAAAATGATTTTATTATCGTTATAACACTTCTCTTGAACACAGAGAAACGAAGATGTTTCTATTTGTTCAATGTGCGATTGCAAATTCTTTTTCTTCTTGTGTGCAGTCGTAAACACGCACAAATATATTTTTGAGATTAAAGATAATAAAGTAATTACATATAACGTATAATTGCTCGGTTATCCTTTGTTGACAATATTTATGTGAAGAGCACTCAGGATTTAATAAAACTTTTTTTATAAATAACAAAATTTAAATTCATATTTAAAATCAGTTACAGATCTTCAGCGAGAATGAGAATACTGCAAAAATATATGTGTGACGTAAAAGAGAGTAGATTAAAATGTTGGATGAATTACGAATATTAAAATAAATGTAATTTATAAATAGTCGCACGCAAAATATCAATTACACATATTTTATATATTTTATATTATAAATATTGTCAATATAAAAACATCCGCATATTATCCGTTATTAAAATTTCCTAAACCATTGAAAGAGAATTAATATAAAAGAGAACAGCTCCATCACAATTTCGATAACAAAGCAAGCCCGCTTACAGTTTTCTCGCTCAATTAAGCTCATTCAAGCAAGGGAATGCAATTGTAGACCTTTAATAGCGACACTAAAGCGAAATTGCTATCTTAGACTTTCTATCATTATTAGTGGGCCTTCTAAGAAGAAAATTAACTTTAATAGAAAAAGAACAAAAGTTGGCTCTCTCCGTATTTAATTTTACAGAAATTATATTGCGTCTTGATATTGATTGCGCATTTAAAGTGCAAGCATATAAATATTCTTTACAATACAAATTTATTTACTTTTACACGCTCCATTTATCTGCCGCTAATGTCGAAGCAGACACAAATAGAAACTTTGAAGTTTACATTTTGCAAACTCTCGCGAGTGATGTTTTCGTTTTAAACTGCAAACTCTCGTGTTTTGCGCATTATCTGTCGCGAAAACCATCGTTTCATTGCGCCTCCACCGCGCGCGCATGCTCGATTTCCATATAAAAACTGCACTTCGCCGATAATCTTAGTAGTTCATCCGAATGGAACCTTGATCCTTTCCTATAATCCAATTCTGATGAAGAAAACTCGGTATTATTTTATCAAATAAATATCGGATTCTCTCTTTCTCGTCTGCATTCCTATTCAATAAAAATTACTACGCGGGATCCGAAAGGAAGGAAAAGCTTTTTGTTGAAAATGGACAGTCAATAAAAAGATTACTCTCCAAAAACTATTATTCAGAAGAATTCGACATCTTTCTGCTTCGCGGGAAAAAGTCTTCAGACAGAACTCTTCAGCCCGCAGGAGACATCTGTTTCCTCACTCTTTTCCCTCCGAAGAAGAGTTACGTCTCATTTTGAATGATGATAAGTGCCTGACTCTCACGTTTACGATGGATATTGGATCCATTTAATTGGAGCTCATTTTTCTGATTTATCAAAAAGTTTGTCTTTCTTCTTTTGGAAAATATTTGGTTCATTTTCGAAAATTATCTAAATGCATATACGAAAAGGCCACTCGTAAAACTTTGAACGTTTGAAATATTTTTTCGTATATTTTATGGTAATATTCGCGGAAAATTGAATATCTCGATTTAGCGCATCAAGGGACTATTTTAACTCCTAAAAAAACGTGCACGTAAAAAATATGCTCCTCTTATTTTGAATTACCAATACTCGTAGTATATCCAACACTCGTGAAATTTGAAACAGGATAAGTTTGTCTTCATCTTCTTCTTAAAACAGTTACACCATGTGTTTTTTTCAATTCGCTTGTACTGTCTTCTTGATAAATCTTATATCACCTGAATATTCAATAAGCGCGCTGCGGTAAGCAACGGAAAGTAAGACAATCTGTCAATGAATTAATTACAAAACTTCGGAAAATTAACTACTTTTCTCCCGCCTCTATATATTGATCAGAGAACAGAATAACAAGATGCTGTATAACGTCGTCTATACGGAAAAAGAAGTTCTTAATCACAAGAAAAGCTACTTATAATTTGTAATGACACTCGTTAAATATTCTAAGAGCGTATTACAAGTCTGTAAAGATACTGATATTGGTTATGCTAGAAGCTCTCTATTGTATAAAAGAATCGCTAATTAGAGCCTTCTCTTCTTTAATAAAAGGAGAGAACAATCCGACGTTATTAACGCGCTACAAGTATGTAAAATGATATGCGTTCAATTCACGAGTAACCGCGCGGTGATTGATGAAATGAGTGATCAATTCAGTTATTTTTACGACGCTCTCTTTAATTGCGAGATTAATATCGTTAACCTCACAATCATCTGGTTCCAAATGTCCTTCGGCCTTTAACCGAACATACATATGTCCGACAGATCAGACACTCCCTTTTCGGTTTCTGCCGCGTCAACGTTTTGACTCGATGTCGCCTGCTCGTCTGTCATGCTTCTCTTGGTCCTTCTGTCCGCCTCTTTAGCGAAAGTTTCCTCCCGGGTAAGTTCGGGATATCGTCGTAACTCTACCAGGCCGACATGCAAGTCCGTGTCTCCCTTCGCGCCTGGCTATCGGTGAAAGGCGTGTACGTGTATCGACATTGTTCTCGCTCGAGGACATGCAACCGTTTGGCCGAGAGGTAGAGAAACTAGTTACGAAACTAGTACTCCCTTTCGGGGGCCCTGTCTTTACGTCGAGATACCTACAGGTAACAGGCGGCGCGTCGACGACTCGCCTTCTCCGCGAGAACGCCATCGAATTCGATTGCAACAAAGTGCCAGTCGGCAATTGTGCTGATTCATCGTTCATGTCTACCGATGATCAAATGGGACGTCTCCGGGACTGTATTTTGAACTTCGACGACGCGGATACCATGTCGAAGATCAATAATAATAGATGTTCTGGGCATGCCTGAGGAAACTTGGTCGAAAAAGGAAAAGAATTCGCGCCAGTGACTACCATTAGCGAATTTTAATGACAACGTTAGAAATAGTTTGAACATTAGTATTTTTTTTTTTTTTTTGCAATATCGTTCGTTATTTCAAAATCTACAATCGCATTATTTGAAAATCAAAATATATAGGATGTTCGGTAATCATTTCGTAATCCGTACGGAGGTAAACCTGGAAGTGCGCGAGCATCTCTCGCGAATATCAATCAATGCTCTAACGTTTTAGATCGTTCATGTTTAAATCCGAATAATTTATAGACTTCGCTTTGACGGTTATTACTTGCAGATGTTGCCAGGAATATCAGTACGTTAATACTGCGCGTCCGGATGTACGCGATAAAATTAGATCTGTTGAGACTCATGCAATTTCATTAAGTGTAGAAGACGTACAATAAGTTATGCGATAACTGTGCGTTCATATCTGTCTGCACATAGTGGTGTGGATTCATGAAAATGTAATTGGATCAAAGATTAACTTCGCTTCACATTTTCGAGACGCGAGAAATATATATATATATTCTCGACAACACACACACACACAAACATTTTCATATTTAAACAATTTGTTATATCAAAACTTTTACTCGAATATTTAAAAGGTTTTCAGCTGTTTTTTGTATAAAAAAATAAAACATATTTAGTTACACACTTTTATTAACAGGATATACGATATTTGTACAATTATACGCAAATATTCGATATTTGTACAATTGTACTATAAAATACTGAAAAATGCTGCGTATCGAATCTTGGCATTGTATGTCATAATTAATACACAAATTTCACGACCGACTACGCAAAAACACGTACGAATGTGAAGCCAATAATGCAAACAGTGCGCGCATATTTTAATTAGCAACATGTCAAGAAAAATTCCGTTTTGCTTATTATGCTGATATTTCATGCGTGACAAAATAACGTTTGGACAAACATCCGGATTACGTGATTCGAATTTATTGTAACACACAACGGTGGAACAAGTAATGTCGGCAAAGTATGAGCGATCAATATTGAAGCAACATTGAAAATGTAATACATGGCGCAGATAACACGCAACTATTTGTCACAAAGCGATTTCAATCATGCATCTTGTTTAATGACGATATAAAAACTGATATGCATAATTTCGAAATATCTGTGTATTATCACATATACGCCTAATCGGATAATCTCATTAACTTCCGACAGTCTTTCAGTTTCTCGATAACTACCGCATGTGTTGGCCTACGATCGATGGATAAGGATAAAACTGATGCAAGAGAATTTCTGTTTTTTTTTTTATTGTAGAAAAATTTTTCACGATATTATTATAAAAGCGCTGAGCAAAACAAGTTCAATGCTTTTTTTCGTTTTATAATAATAAAATAAGTGCAGTATGTAACATTAAAAATAGCGCGATTATAACATAAATCTTATGTCACGCCGCCGGTCGTTGGATGCACGTTATGATACTCTATTAATGTTGATTATCGCGTCATATTTAATGTATATATAAGTCTCGCCGACGCGACAGAAACTTGCATACATTTCCGCAACAGTCTGCCGCAGAATTAGTGTGTTGTGTTTCCATCTCTGAAAATATTTCTTGACGGTTACGTCTGCATTTGGTTTTACATTTCGACAATGATATGCCTCAAGGGACTGTGAAGTCGATTTCGCATGTACGCGTATCGACATATTTTTAACATTTTAACTGTAAAAATTTCACTTTAAAAAATTGTTTACAAAAAGCTCAGGTAAAAAAACTTATTTGTTATTAAGATTGAGATTTCAATTAAAAAATTAATCTTTATGTCAGATATATTTTAAAGATATTTTTACATTTGATGACAAACTGATTCATTAAAAGTTGATGGCGTTTTATCGTAAATGTATGTGCTAGAAATTTTTCTATCCAGACAATCGAGCATCAATATGGTAGCTTTTAGCAAAAATACGAAGAAAGTAATGAGCGACAGAGAAAAAGAGAAAGAATAGCGGGTTTGTTTTATATTCCACTCTCCGCGAAATCGACGCGGGATTTACTTATTTTCACATGCGCAAGACAAACTTTCAATACGATAATCGAAGTAGAATAACACACTATGTAGCAAAATCCTGTAAACTTTATTTTTGTTTGTCAAAAAAACATAATATTTTTTAAATCGCAACAAATAATATTTCCGCTTTGATATAAAAAAACATACAGATGCAAAGCTTTCTCTTTCAATCTTGTCACTAGTAAGTGAGCTGATTGAACGAAGAGTAATGCGTTAATCAAGCCGTGCCGATATCAGAAACGAGGAACGTTAAAACGCTGTCTCTCTCTCTCTCTCTCTCTCTCTCTCTCTCTCTCTCTCTTTCTGCCTCTCTCGATTGCATCCATTATTGCATCTCCGTGTCTCGAGGCTTCCGACACACTCTCGAAACAAATCATCCGTTTCCGTCTACTACGGAATTTACTTCCGCAATTGCGCTGCGCGCGATCGTCCTCGGCGATGCTTGGCTCCACGAGCGCGATCGTAATCGATCTTCCAGATGTAGTTGCGCGGATGCGCCGAGGATTCGCCCCGACATTCCTCTTCGTAGTCCCTGCAGAGCGATCAGATCGCGCTTTGCAGTCGATCGCCGCCAACTCGTACGTAGGTACATATGTAGCCGACCGAGTGCGCTTTCTCGTGGCGTGCACATAAGTCGCCGCCTGTCCTAAGAATCTCGAACATCCTGCTAAGCGGAATTCCTGCCACGGTTTCCGTCCTTCGATCCGTATACGCGCCCTTTCACGTATACGTACGCGATAACGTATATGTATACATTTTATATATATATACATCGAAGGGTTGCGCTGCCTATAATGTGCTATCTCGCGGCACACGCCCTACCACGAGCCGTCGTGCGGATGAAAGGTGGCAAATTGAAGCACAATTTCGATAGTTGCGCCGACGACGTAGTATCCCGCTGATGCTCTACTGTCGAACGCAACTAGAAGTGCCATTAGACGGAAAACGGCTCTCTTTCCTGTCGCGGAAAGAAATTGTCAGGTGCATTTACGGACTACAAACGTGACTTCTAAAACTGTCATCTCGTCGCGCGTCTCGAAATCGCAACCAAACCGATCTGAAAATTAGGACTCGCTTATTCAAGTCGGCGGAATATTTTCTCTCTATTAATTTTTGTAACGCGGTAAATTATTATTTCAATAGGGGAAATAACGAAGAACTTTTAGTTAATCAGAAATGAACTCCCTTACTTTCCTGAAAATTGACAAAGTAACTGCAATAAAGTAATAAAGTAATATATCGCGCGAGAGTAAGCGAGAGAAAGAGAGAGAAAATGTCACCCCCACAATAAAATCTTAATGACTTCATAAAATGCGACAGAGCTCGCGCATTCAAAGCGTTTTGCCATTAACCCTGATTCTCCCGCTCTTTAACTGCCAACTCGGATAACGATTGTGTTTTTACAGACACGTTTTTGACTGTATAAAAGTGATGATTAATTCGCTCTTGCGTTGTAACGAGGAATAAAGTGAAGTCGCGAAAGGCCAAGTGATGCATCCGACGACAACAGTCCAGTTTTTACTCTCGATAGCGTGGGACGTCGTCGCGACTGTTTGAAAGAGGATGTTTCTCAAAGAGAGCGAGAGAGCGTCTTTAGTTTTCGGGACGACGGCCGACTAACACTATCAACCACCCGTTCCACATGTTGCACACCCTTTCGCCGGATAGCGATGCAAGTCGAGTGCCGTTAACGAGGCAACCCCGCCCTTGTGACGTCACACCAGAGGGCGCTTCATGTGCGTATTGCGTTCGTACTCAGACCATCCCCTAGGCTCTCGCGTCTCCGTTTACCTCGAAACACATTGCTTTCGTCACTCTTCCATCCTTTTTATTTTTGTTTAATCACTTTTCGCAATCTCGCTCGTCCGCTCGATCGAGCTGCGTCATTACTTACTCGCTCTGTTATTTGCGAGATAACGTCAGTAATATAATCAGGAACAACCCTTTGTCATTGTCTCGTCCTATTTCGATCGTTTTCCTTTTCGGTCATTTCTGTAGTGAGAGAGACAGAGAAAGAGAGAGAGAGAGAGAATTGATTTGTACATTCCGATTCTGGTGCAACTAACGCGGAGTGATGTATCATTGTCAAAATGCAAACCGACCGATTTTCCTTGTCAGATAGAAAATATATATCTTCGCTTCTGGACGTTGACTCGCAATATTCGCTTCTCGAATTGATCTTCTCGATCGTCACGCGGTGTCATCAACCTTCGCTTAATGTGTCTCACTTTCTCTCTTTCATCGCCATTTCCGCACTAGTTGCGACGCAACGTGATCTCCCGGTAGTTCCATTCTCCCTGTTTTCCAGCCGAGATGTGATCATTTCCTTCCTCGTCCCTGGTGATCGTTGTGTTTATATGCGATGTTTTAACGTCGCGTTTACTTGCGTCAATTACGACACCGTTCCACGGCCGCTCTTCATCTTTTCGTCTTCTCCCCGCTCAAATTACTTCCTGATCCTGATTGCTTCCCCTTCATCGAGCAACGCGCACGCGATCACGCTAATGCTATTTATTTGTCCCACTTTTGCGATATACGCTAGTGTCTTTTCTTCCTTTTCGCTCAAGTTGTGCGTCTCTCTATTTCTCTCCTAAGTTTCCTTAGAATGATTCCCTCTTATACCAGTCCATTTAGAACCGTTTCCGATTTTCGCTTGCTTGCGCGCACACTTCGATAAACTTTCGAGAAGCGCATTACGAATATTTATTCCTCTCTAGTTTCCTCTCTCGCTCGTTCATTTTAATATTCTCATAAATCGCGCCGCTTCTTCTTCCGCCAGTCTCGCATTATCCGCACCTCAACTTCGTTCAAAACGCCTCGTTTTTCTCCTTCTTAGACCTCGTCCTTGTCGAATTTTCAAGCATGCAAGCGCGCCGAGGCTATAAATTTGCCCTCAACCACTTCTCTCTCTCTCCCCCCCTCTCTCTCTCTTTCTCTTGTTGTCTCTTTCTATCTCTTAATCTTTCTCTTCCGTCTCTCATTTATCCGTACCGCCACACTTTGCGCCGATCGTTACGTTCTTATCCACTGCTGTCCCTTGGTTCTCTCTCTGCTCTTAATCCTTAACCCTTATTCGCGCTTGAACTACTACACTCTCCTCGACTGTCTCTCTCTCTTTTTCTTTCTCTCTCTCTCACCCTTTCTCCTTCGTATCCCAACGGATCTTCGAGTACGTGATCGCACTAACGTCATTTATTTGTCTTACTTTCTTTTCGGTGTGCTACCACTCCGTACGGTAGACCGCCCTTCGCCACCCGTTTCGCTTCGCTTCAAATTTTCCCTGTACATGTACACACCGCACTGTCTACTTATCTTCCACCTTTCTTCTCGTGTTCTCTTTCTTTCACTCTTTTCAGCGCAAGCTTCTCTATTTTTCTTCTTTATTGTCACTTATCTCGTTCTCTTTTCTGCCCTCGCTTTCCGCGTCTTTCTCTCTCCCTCTCTATACCGCTGGCTTTCTCGCAATCTTTGTGTACGTATGCGCCAATCTGTGTGTGCGCGGCTGAACCGCGCAGAGGCGGTCGAGATGGCAGGATCGTACGAGTAGGGACAAGGGTGTATCGACCCCTGCCAGATTCGCGATTCTTTCTGCGACAGAGAGGACACGAAGAGTACGAGCGAGAGGAACGAACAAGAGAAGAAGTGACGACAAGAGAGAAAGCGGTAGACAGTAAGAGAGAGAGAGACGCAGACAGATTGCCGTGGGTCGAAGTGTGACCGAGTGACTATGGGTAGGGGTTGCAATGACGTCATGGATGTGCGAAAGAAAGGGTGTAGGACTACGAGAGAGGTATAGAACAGAACTTCGCCGACTAGGCCGACGCACACATCGTCATAAACAAAACTCTCTGTGCAAGACACAGTATAGAGAAGGATACACGCGATATCTGCAACTGTGTCCGTCTCTCGTCCGACACTCGATCGCGGGCATCGATTTTATGATACATCGCGCGCGTCGTGACGCACGACGACGACGTACCTACGCCAAAATGCGAAGATATCGAATTTGTTCAGGAACATCGGCCTCCTGGGAAATTGTTGAATGTTCGCGCGTGCTCCGCTCCGTTCATCATTTAGTCGCAAAAATTTATAAGAGACGACTGACTTCGCTCCCGTGACGTTTTATAGTTATATACATGTGAAATTTGATCGCGCCGAGTTATAAAGCTTTTTATGAAAATGTAATCGCGATTATAATAAATAATTTTGATTCGGAGTAGTCGATAAATAATTTCACGTTACAATATCTCACACTTATGTTTTATTGACGGGATCAGGATTTTAATCAGAGAAACATGACGTAATTTATTGCAGCAATTATTGGTGTTTCGTACACACGTTTCTCGCACAAACTACTTAAACTCTTCGGACATGTCAATTTTTAATGCGCGGAGAAATGAAGTTTCGGAGTTTTCCAAGTTACTCTCCAAGAAGTAACTGATGAAACTTCAACAATATTACAGAACTTACATATGAACCTTCGCACGCTAATGTAAAGGTTCAGTAATGCAATATTACCGTCGCTACACACCACACACAGAGAGAGAAAGATGAGTGGACGAGTTTCTAACGTCATTCTACATTGTGATTACATTTTACATGCATATCTACGTATTTTCAACAGGATTAAATTTAAACTAATTTCGCACCGAATCTCAGAACTCGGTCATTATTGTAATGGGGTAAGCATCTGTAGAACAACTGCGCGTTATCTTTACAAGATACGATCATTTTGTAAGATATATATCGGATGCTGGCGTCCATTTGTAATACGTAGCGCGTAATAAAATACAGTTAGTTTTAGCGAGTATTAATTTAATTTATGCGATATGTTGTACTTTTTGTGAATAACAATTCTTTATGAATATTTATAAAGTTAAAAAAACACACATACACGCGCACATACAAGTGTGTTCTAAATTATCGTTTGTACAGGAAAATAAATTAACACACACATCAAGTATTTATAACGACTTGTGTGTAAAACACACACACGTTGCGAGACCAACCTTGTCCGCGATTTATGGCGGCTCGTTTATGAACTCGTCTATATATGAGTCCATTATAAAAGATGCATTTTCCTGATTGTTCGCACGTCCGTTGTATATTTTCATTGCATATGCACGAAGAGTATATACAGTATACGCAACGACAGAGACGCGCTATTAACAGACGTAGCTAGCAGTAACATTAGCAGTTGGCGAAACGATGCGTGACTGTGTGCTGCTATTTCGAGCTTTCGCCCCGGAGCTAAAGTTCAACACAGCGGATGAAGTTCGATAGAACAACGCAGTGGCAAACACCGCAATGCATTACGTATGCAGTGACATAAACTGCGTTATGGTCGTTTTACATCCTGTCAAAAATTTACCAATCAATTCTATAACAAGAAACTGAAAAATGTCAAATAAAACATTTATTATTATTATTATGCCGATATTTTCCCTCGTGAGAATTGCGGAAAATATTTACGTATTTGATGATGCTATCTTCAATATCTTTGTTGTCAACGAAATAATTTCGTTTACCTCTGCTGCTATTTATTTTACATTTGTACAATATCAATACGCACAAAAAAATTGTGTGTAAATTTCGCGCTGTGTCTCGTTTTTTTAAGACATTATTTTATTTTTACTTAAGTCGCGTGAAACAGAAGACACATTTTCGCGATGTAAGCAAAACATATGTTCGCACGCGAAAACGACTCGCTATATGTATGTACATGATTACTTGTAAAATTCTTCTATCAATCATTCCAACTCATCCATCATGGAACGGGTTTTTAAGAAAATGTCCGGGGGCTCACACTTCTATTGTACTCTCAAGAAAAGGCACGCGAGAGAATAAAGCAGCTTCATCACGAATAAAACAATTGCTTCAGTGTGAAGCGTTAAAAAAATCCCGTAAAAAAAGAAGGAGAGAAAGTTTCTAGAGAGCTCTTTTTATTAAAAACTCACGCGCGCGAGCGAGCATTTCCACAAGGAGGATTAATGCATCCAACGGCGCCGTTAACCTTCCCTCGGAACAAGACGTCAGACATATTTACGCGTGATTCGACGGGGTCTGTTACAGCACAGCCGCCATATGTTTTCCATCGAAATAAGTGATTTATGAGCTAAGTACATTTAACATATCCCTTCGTCTTTCAACGCTGTACCGCGTAAAAAGTGACGATGCATTCAAAATAAGCCGAGAAAAACGTTACAAGAAATACAAGCATATTCGGATTTTTGCTGTTTCACATATTCTACATACATACATTACGGGATCCTCTTTCCCTCGTATCTTGCGTGTTTGGTAATCTTATTATCGTTGCGAATATAAAAACCATTTTCAAAGCGAGGCTTAAAACGAATAATAATAACGCTTTCATCGCGGTGCGCATATTCCTCATTAAAACATTGTATCGACCCTATCGTGTGTCGAGCATACGCGAGATATCCATTAAAGATATTCCCACGAAATCTCCACCGGCTGTGTAGCTATCAAAGGGGGATCGATATGTATCCCGGCAAATTGCTTAAATTCATGCGATAGTACAACCTTTCACTGAACAATGCTAGTGATGAATACCACGCGATACCTGCATACCTCTGTTCCTGTAGGCATCATAAATCGTGATACATCGTGCGCAGAGCCGCGATACTGCGCGCTCCCGACGCGGTCAAACGTATGCCCTACCCCCCTTTTCCTCCCCACCGAATGACTATTCTCACGGGGAAATAACCGTAATCGAAGTAATTTGATACTCATTGATTTAACAGTAGCTCCCGCTATCGCGTTAAATTGCAAACGAATGACTGTCAAATATAATAACGCGCGATCCCGATGCGATCATTGATTGTGCATAATTGATTCTGTATCCCTTCGTGATGTCTGTAACAGAAGTAACTGAGACGAGTTTTGACACGTAATTTCAAAGCTTACTTGTTGTATACCACAATGTATTTGTTTTTTTTTTCACGCAATTGAATTGTCCTTCCCGATATTTCTAAGTCATAGCATGAAATTATTGCGCATTCGACACGGGATAGAAATAAACGTTAATGTAAACATATGCGTTCTAGTATGCAGATACAAGGTATAAATATGCATAAGCACGCAGGATAATTTCTCTCTGATTTTCGTGACGTCACAGGTAAACACTGTTAATTGCATTCCAAGTAAAGAAACAATAAATTGGTGAACTATTCTCGAGCAAGGAACGCAGCAGTGCACGACAGGAAGGACAATGACTCATCCGCAGCACGTGGCTAGATGGGATTTATAAGGGTGTAAATTACGTCCGTAACAGAACATAGTCGATTACATGGTAACATGCACGACCGAATTCTGAAATGCGTTGCTTTACAACGCAAGTTGTACGTAGAATTGGAAAAAACAGCAATAATAAATTCTAGTTTATGTAATAATTAGAATTTTACATCTCTCTCTCTCTTCTGTGATGTTAGAATTTTCATTCGAGAAGCTGTTGAGTTGTTTTGACTCGCGCTCTAAAACTTTAACTGATTGAGAGATATTTCAAACTTTGACAATATTATACATATATGGAATACCAGCATGTAATATTTCTCGATGAAACAAATTCAACTAAAAGCATTCGGTCAAGCTGTGTAAACCTCAAAAAAAAAGTTTAGCAATAGCTTCTTATCAAATTTTCATTGCGGAAGACCTCATTTTTCGCGTTAAATGACGAGGTAAATTGTAGGATTTACACTGCGTGTATTCTCCGCTTGTTAGCATATACATAATCGCACGCATTGTCAACACGAGAGCTGTCGTTGCCACCGTCGGTGCAACGCGTCTCAACGTCAAGCACGAATGCACACGAATACGCTCTACTGGTCGCAAACCGTTTCCAAACATAAGCACGGAATATACCTCAGGAAGTCATCTTCACTCCCTGCTTGTAACACACAAGAAATCACGAATGACAATTACAGATGACACCCGCGAAACCGACAAATTTCACTAACGATACTCGAGCCGCGGTGTTAAATTGCGCTGGAGAAATCTCAATTAATTTCAGTGTAATGAAAAAATCACATTTCAGAAGTTTTTGATAGGATAAGATATAAGTTTATAGTAGATACATTTTTTATAACATACAATAAATGTATTACATAGAAAAAATTTTAAACATATAGTATACACCCTAAAAAAAGTCTGTAGAAAAGAAAAAATTATACGCCAAGTGCATAAAAACTATCTAAATATGCAAACTATCTATTACATAAATTTTTTTCTGTATAAATAAAAAACACAGACAATCACCGCAATTAGCCAAGTACTGGATTCAAGACTGTAGATCCCATAAAACGGGCTTAA
>QVOA01001890.1:0-16887 GCA_014825685.1 Pseudomyrmex cubaensis
AAAAGTAAGCGCATTCGCTTGCGCTATGCGACCTAACGAGCTGCTCTCCCTCACATGCGGGGAGACGCGAGTTCACCGCCTCCTGTGCCGGCCGGAAATACGTCCTTGTGACGGACATGAAAAATGTCACGTCACAATATATCGATCAATCCTATCAGACTATAAAGACGATTTTCATTTACGCTGCTTGGACAATCAAATGCTCTTGTTCTATATAATATTTCACGATTCTTATAATTCTATGATAGATATTTTTTGTTATCATATCTATCTCGTTTTTGAATTGCGTCAATTTTTGTCCTAATTGATAACACAATATACGCATTAAAATCAAAGTCATGATACTTTGAACTTTATTGCGTTCTTTCAGAGGTGTTGCTCCATTTGACATTGCTATTTTGGAACTGAAGACACCTCTCGTTTTGAATGAGAGAGTTTCTGCTGTTCGTCTGCCCAAACAAGATGAGGTGCGAACCGGAAATGCCGTACTTACCGGATGGGGTTCTATTTCCAAAGAGTTACTTCCGGTGCTACCTAAAGTTCTCCAAAAGGCCACTCTTCCTATATTGGACAATAAGACTTGTCGCAATAAATTCCCAGATGATATTATCGGCAAAGCAGAAATCTATGACACTCAAATCTGCACTGACGCCGTTTCAGAGATGTCCGCTTGCTCTGTAAGTAAAACTCTTTTTATAAACATATAAATACAGAGATATTTTTGTAAAACTAATTTAAAAACAATTTTTTTTATTTAGGGTGACTCTGGCGGCCCATTGGTTCAATTTGAAAACGGAACTCCTGTACAAATCGGTGTCGTTTCATGGGGTGTCTATCCGTGCGGTGTATCTGGCTCTCCTTCTGTCTACACTCGTGTTGCCTCTTACGTTGACTGGATTAACAATATTATCAAATAGTCAAATATACTTTTGAATAAAAATTCTACTTTCTATGCATCATTTGAACACAGAAAAAGAAAAATCTGAAATCAGAACATGCAGTTTTATGTTAACAGAAAAAAGGATTATTCAAAGATAAATGTGAAATCAGCTTACAAATTTTAATGACAATGACATTACAATAACATTACAGTTCATGTAATACACATGAAGAATAAAATAAATAAAAGAAAATAACATAAATATCTTTCTTATATGACATTTTATTTCTATACCTAAAAGGTTTCGTAAAATTTTTATTATTCAATTTCTGGAAATTAAGAACAAATTCAAAAAACCAGTTCATAAACGTATTTGTATACTTAACAAATAATAAAAAAAAACAACGTTTATACAACAATGAGAATAAAATAATATTTAATTTCACTTTTTTTAAATGTATATGCAAATTTTTAAGTAACGTGTTCCTTAATAGCAGATTTGCATTAAAATCTTATTGGCAAAATAAAAATAAAAATGATTCTATAAGCACATTTTATATAAAGTATGTACAAATAAATAGTGTTTTACAAATAACATGTTTATGTATAAATCTTAAAAATTAGTCTGCGATTTTTTCGTCAAACTAATGATTCTAGTCAATGAAAGAATAAAATCATTTGTACGATATTTTATTGAAGAATATTACATGATACTATATAAGTTTTTTACACGATACTATGATTTCTTTTACGGCAAATGATGATTATATGATAAATAGAACGTTATCATTTATCAGTTTTCCACTAATAGTTTAAATGGAGCCGGCCCAGTGGTCTCGCGGCCTGAGTGCGAGGGCTGCGAGTGGGAGGTCCTGAGTTTGAATCCACACCGTGGATTTTTCCGGGCCGGTCTCTTTCAAGTTTATCGATTGAAAAGCGAACTGAATCGGGCCTCCGAATGGATCGTGGATATAAATGAATCGTGGATATAGAAGTGGAGTGTTGAAAAATATTGTAACCCTGAGGGGAATCAATTAAACTTCCATTATTCACTGTGAATGTTAAACTCTTGATTTCTAGCAAACTGTTGCTACACTAATTTTATCACTAATAGTTTAAATCTTTTTTATGCGATAGTATATATAATTTTAGTATTCTTCATTTATCTCTTTCTCAGTACTACTTTTTTATTTAGAAATTAATCATCAGACATTTATGATCATTACAATAAAGTCTTTAAATTGTTGTATATAATAAACTTGCGATTTTTTTAACATTATTTTGAATTGTATAGATCATATAAATTAAATCATAATTGCATATAAATTAAATTGATTTAATTGTATGTAAACTGATCAAAACTGAAATTTTTGTTGTTAACTATTTTAAAAAACATTTTTATTTATTTCCTGATGTAACATGACTTTTTCCAAAAATAATATATTGCGTATTACGTTTACGTTACGTACGCAAATTGAGGAAATTTTACTCACGTCATGCGAGCGAAGTGATGCGTCAAAATCAAAGTCAAACAAACAAATAATTTTAACAAAGACTTTTTAAAGACTCTTATACATATCCCCTCCATAAAGATTCTACCACTCTCAATTCATTTTACTTATTTTATCGAGACACGAAACCGGGAAGTTCATTGTTCATTAATCTTGCGATTAAAACTTATAAATCAATTTCTTTCTCTTGAGTGAGGTTATTGGTTTTCCGCATACTTTTTACACCTATATAGTACAGATAATGATGGATTGCAATCACGATACAATGATAATGCTACTTATTATCCGCCGGATCATCCATCATAATTGATTTGTAAGCTACTTACAAGTAAAAGAATGTCAATGTCCGAGCAGAGCATGATTTGCGTTTTACATGACTGTGATTTACTAAATAATCACACACAAAAAAATGTTTCAATATATTAATATCTTTCAATGTTAACATATAGGTATATGTTATTTATTATTATTGATATTATTTATTGTAATATAGTTTATAGGTTTAGATTGAGCTAAAAAATCGTAGCTAACTATTTAAAATTATAGATTATTTTAATTTATTAGAGAGAGAACAAATGGTTCAGCAAAGACAGTTTATTTAGAAATTGAAACGTTACAAAAGGTATAATAAATAATATACACGCATGAATATCTTTGTTACAATAAATATGTTTTTATTTACTAATGCTTATATTTTTAATAAAAAATTAAGTTACTTATAAAAGTTAACTAAGTAATAAAAATAAAATTATTTATAAAAGTTACCTAAATAACAATCTCGATTTATATGTTTATTTTATAACTTTATTCAACTCTTTAGTTTTCTATAAAAAAAAGGTCAATTTTTCCATTTAAGAATAAAAATTAAAATTTTTACCATGTAATATAGTTTTTCTAAATGTATATATAACATATAATAATTTTAATTATATCATAAAACGTGTAAAATGTAGTTGCATTAAACTCGTAATGTATTATTAATCATGACATAGCACTTCTGGCTTATTGTTACTATAACACGTCGAATTACAAAGAAGTTGTCATAATGGAATCTTTCTTATCACAGAGAGAGATTTCTTATATGAATTAAGAGGGATTATCAATGCATTTTTATCATTGTTATCGTATGGATGCAGTCTGAAAAACGAGTATAAAATACAGCTAATTCGTTGGATTGTCATTCAATCGAGATGGCTTCCTTCAAGTACATCATTCTCTTTGCTCTCCTAGCAGTGGCATTTGCCGGTAAGTTAAACTCTTCGGAATCTTTGCATACAACTCGAATCCAATTACAACTTAAATCCAATCTCCAAAGTGAAGAATGAAGTAAAATATAATTGTGTGTGTCTTTGTTTTATTGGACATATTAGTTACAAGTTATTTTCTACTATTTTACAAAGTACAAATAACGCAATTATATTTTTGCATTATATTGTTACAAATTTATCAAGTTTTAATGCATACACATAGATCCTTAATACGCTATGATTGATTTCAATGTGAACTTTTCTCAATCCAGTTCTTTATTATTTCTAATTTTAGAGAGGCTCGACAACTTCAGGCCTGTTCTTCAAATTCGACCTCATCTGGGTCTTAGATCACCGTTGTGGAACCAAGTGGTTGGAGGTAGCGAGGCACCGAAAAATGCCTACCCATACATTGTTTCGCTTCAATGGGGCATAATAGGCGTCAGTTTGCAACATTTCTGTGCCGGATCCATTTTGAACAACCAGTGGATTGTGACTGCGGCACACTGCATTCAAGCAGTTCCTGACTACGGTGACTTCCTCGTCAAAGCTGGAAAGCACAGCATTGGATCTTCCGAGAGCAGCGAACAAACTATCAAAGTGCTGAAGTCTTTTGTGCATGAGAAATATCAAGGGTAAGTTTAATCAAAATATAAGAAATAATGAATAATTTTAACTTCTATTTGTGAAAAAAAATTATTATATTTGATTGTATACGTAAAAAATTTATATACTTGAAAATATTTGTAGAAAAAGAACATATACTAGTTAAAATAAATGATTGTTCGCTTTTATGACGACTGAAAACCTATGATGTAATATTGCAGATCGATAATGACTTTTAATCAGTTAACACTTAAGTTTTCGATTAAGAAACTATGTTTCATTGTTAGATAAGTTATGTGACATGCTTGTTTGATAAAACGAATCTCTAGACACAGTATCGCTAGAAACTACGTCATACACTTTACTCTTTTCCGCAATGTATAATATTTGAAGATATTTATTTGGTGATATTTATTACGAGAATTTTTTATTTTTTTCAGTGGTGTTGGCCCGTATGACATTGCTCTGATCAAGCTCAGTTCGCCATTGAAACTTTCAAAAGAAGTGCAGCCCGTTCAATTGCCACAGGCAGAAAGCGATCCGAAGGGAGATGCGATTCTTTGCGGATGGGGTTCGACTGAGAGTGGCACGCCGGATAAACTTCAACACGTTAATGTAGTTTATGTAGATCGCCAGACCTGTTACGACTCTGTCAAGCGTTTGACAGGATCCTCTCCCGTTCACGAGACCAATGTCTGCTCTGGACCATTGAATGGCGGAATCTCCGCATGCAGCGTAAGTTGAAAGCTTTCAGGAATTTACGAATAATTTTTGTTGTCATCTATCAATGCTTTTAATGTGCACTGTATTAATTTCTTAATGCGCCCTCAGGGTGATTCTGGCGGTCCTCTGACCTCGATGTCAAATAGCAAACCGGTGCTTAATGGAATCGTTTCTTGGGGTATCATCCCGTGCGGTACCGTGGGCGCGCCATCTGTTTACACTAGAGTGTCCAAGTTCAACAAGTGGATTGAGAAGATAAAATCCAATAATTAATGATAACTATATTGACGACGTATCGATGTATACTGATGACGAATTATTTTATTCTATACTAATATAACAAAATAAATAATCAGAGCATTGAAAAGTAAATCATCTGCGACTATTCTTTGTATTTTTCCATCCACTTTCCCGAAATAAGCATTGAGCATGAATTTGACTGAATAAAAAGAAGAAGTTTTTTCATAAAAAATATTTGTGTTTCATTAAATACTCGCTGATATACACAATACAATCTTTTAGTTATAAGTATTATTAGGGTGTGAAAGAGTTAGTTTAGATTTACGTGACAGTAGTGTAAAATAAATAATTATAAAGAAATATTACGTATTATCGTCAGAGTTGAAGTTAAATGAAAACCTCACGCGGTGTGTAAGTACGTATATATTTTTCTACAATTAGAGATACATCGTAGAATGTACTGTCACGAAAAATAATATTTCTCTATAATGTACAGTCTGGATATTAGAACTCTCTCGGGAGTCTTTTGTGTCTTAAAACTAAGTCAAATGTGCACATGTACGTAGTCGGTAATGATCAACTCACAATTATGCTTTAGGTGGAATACAGCAAGCTTCTGTAACCACCTCGACCGCGGCCAACGCTTCCTTTGCCGTTGGAATAATGTATCTCGCTGGTAGGATGAAACCATATTTCCCAGTGTCTCTTAGTTCAATCGTATATGCATACTTGATCTTTAAAAGTGCTTTGGCGTAATCGTCGCTTCCTCCGGCTGCTGGATAGAGTGTAGATGCGCTGTTTCCTACGGTATAAACACTTCCGGCACCTCCTGCTTTCTTCATGGCCGCCGCTGCTTTGCGCCCGACCGTTTCAAGATCGTTGTAATCGGGAGGTACGCGATGGTCATATCCCCATGGATACAAAATATATTGTCCATACGAATGGAAAGTTAAGAAAGCCTGCAAACAAAATCAGGGTATTACGCTATGGAATTTTCGGAGATCAGCGCAAACCGAACTTCTGCAAATCGAAACATTTTAACAAACCTTGAACTGGGCGGCACTAATGTCAAAAAAATTTCGAATGGCTTCTGTTTCCGGCTCGGAAAACGGTCCTGTGCCTGAATAAGTGTCTCGACAAGGCATTTGACTTGTGCCCTTTCCGCCCCAGCGATAACCGTAATTTCTGTTCAGATCTACGCCCATACAACCCATGACGCTGTTTGTTTTTCTCCTATTTTTCCGCCACAAGCGATCGGTGACAAACGTATATTCATAACCGTCTGGATTGACAACGGGCAAGATGTAGAAATCAGTTTGCAGCTTGTCACTGTTCTCGACCAGATGATCTATGATATATGTAACTGCCGCTGGTGAAATCCACTCGCGAGCATGAATGCCTGCGTCGATCCATATTGCCGGTGCATCTGGTGTACCGTTGCTGATTCGTAGAACCTAAAGATATTTGAACTTCTTATTGATAACGTAAAATAGAAATAACAGAGTTTATTGCGCAATATACCTTTAAAGGACGACCTTCGACAGAGTCGCCGATTGTTCTCACGGAACAAACATCCGGAAAAGTGTCCGCCAGATAATCCAAATAACCGTAAATGTCATCGAGGCGATGATACGTGGTCCACTCCATGCGATGGCCTGATGACAGATGTATCTTCGAGATCATAGATTGCATTCACTGTGCCTTTGTGCTTCTGTTTTTAACAACCGCTCCGTAGATTCGGCGTTTAGCGCGCGAAACATACTTCTTGTTTTTTTAAACATCATCACGTTAGAACATAGTCTAGGTGCTCGCGTAAGACCGGAAGTGCTAATCCGAAATCGACGAAGCGGATTGTGCGCGCTTGAGAAAGCTCACCCCTAAAATGCCAAGGACCACCTCCACCGTGTACACTAGCTACAGAATAACCGGAAGGACGAGGACGTGGATATATCCAAATATACCTACGTCTGACTTTCTGCCACCAAGCGTAACGAGCTAAAAAACGACTAAAAACCTCACTTCAATGATGGAAACAATGCGGCCATAGCGATCGTAATTGGTGAATGCTTATATAATTTTTATTTCGACCTAGTTTCGAAACGTTCTTTTCGAAAATAGGTTTGTTGTTAGCAAAAGCAGCGATTTCTTCTTGCTCCGTGAGGAAACTAACAATAAGTCTCGATAAGTGTTCTTATCGGGTAACAGCACAAAGATCGGATCGATCGGTTACTCGAAATATACGATGCACGTGGAAAATGTCGAAATGTCGTAGAATGAATGTATGTACTACGTGTCAGGACTACGTGCGCGCGTACAATGTTAAGTATAACTGTTAATGTAAATCAGCATTGAAGCGGAACCGGTTTATCAGGGTAGAGACATTCGCGGTCGACAACCTCGACTTATTTTCAACGATTTCTTCCCGACGAAAATAAAAAAACGGCAATCGGGTAACGATTTGACTGTGAAAGCTAAGTATGTCAAAAAAAATTTTGTCAAATGCAAAGACATTGACACTAAAACCGTATAGCGGATCTGTTGCTTAAATAAATATATAGGTCTGACTACAGTCTTACTAGTTCCTGATCTGATATTTTGCTCAAATTTGTCGACCAACTGTTTGCAAATTGTTTACAAAGAAAATTTGCAATTGCTTGCAGAAGAAAAGGGATGAAATAATCGTTCGATCGTTTCTTAAGAAAATTGTGTTCTTTGTTTTAAGCAATAATTAAATAACAGATTAAATAACAGATCTTTTATATCTTTAACAAGTAAACAAGTACCGCAATGGAAACACGATCAATTGTGCACTTTTATATTTTTATCAATGCGGCTATCGAGAGATGAAGAAAGAAACAAATGGCGCGATTCTCTATGCAAGCACTACAGACGTAAGCAGCAATTAATCGATCCCACAAGCTGATAATGAAAATTGTATCAAAACCATTCAGCGATTTCTACATAATATATCAGTATATACTACAATCTTTGCTAAAATATAATAAATAATATGTTATATAATAAATAATATGTTAGACTTAACACAAATGTTAGACTTTAGAAAACTCTTTACTCTCTCTTTTAAAAAATTGCAATCGCTGAATGATTGCAATAATTTTATGATGTAAATTTTACCTGAAAAATATTATATTGCAATATATCACTCTAACCTTTTCTGCCTTCAAGGTCTTCTAACACTGCCGTAGTTAAAGACGGATTTTCTTCATTAATTGCTTGCTGCACATTATTGAGTAGGACATCGTATTTGACACTTAAATTTTTAAATAGATGTTTGATGTCTCGTAGCATGTAATTTTTTATAAAAATATCAGCTACCGATGCGTTGTTTGACCATATCTGATACGCTGCATAAACAAAAAAAAGACTCTATACTGTATTTTTTTTATAATTGCATTATTTTAACGTAAATCTCATTATTACGTACATCCTTCTTCATCTTTAAGTCGCACTACTTCCTCCACAATTTTGTTGTTTTTGTAAACTCTCCATACTTGATCTCCGTCATAATTGATTTTTTCGAGATTTTTCTCCTCTCCGAGTTTATCCGAAACAATTTTACTATTACACGGGGAAGCCGCTTCTTTTGTTTCAGGTTTTAATACAGAAGCGTTAACGGACACGACGATTGCTATCAACGTCGCCAATGTCGCATTTTTTTTTCGTGGATGCACGTGGACTCTCATTTTCGGCGAAACTGTTCTTACAAACCGAACGTACACAGCTTTTATAACACGTATCACGGTCGGCGATCAGGAATAACGGAACCGCTCGATCGTGAATCCGAAGACTGTCGAAGACGCTACTATCCCATGTCGATCTGTCAACCGAAGTTGTTGACCTCCAAATTAGAGGTTTTAATAATCAATATGATTATAGATTGATCGAATTATCTTTCAAGAAATTTAATACATTGATAAAATAAAATCTTAATACATATTGTTTTTATTTGTTTGATTTTTTGATTGTTTAAATGTTATATTTCTTTTAATTTGTCATTAAAATGTTTCTTTTTTTCAAGAACTTCGTAAAATCATTAATTTAAGATAAGATAGAAAGGCGATTAGGAACCGACGTAATGGCCTATTTAAGTTCACTTGATGCAATTATCGCGCATTGAAAAGAACTCGAAAAGTTTGTGCTGTACATTCATTTAAATTTTGATTAAATTTAATTGCGCACATTTATCTGCATCGGCTTTTAATGACTTCATTTTCTTATCTTCGATTAATATCATTAATGAGTGGTATTATATTTTAATATAATTGTTAAAAACTCATTTACAAAAATAAATATTTGTAGTAATATAAATATACATGTAGGATATAAAAAATTTACGTAAAAAAGCTTGATAAATAGATTTTAAATATCATAAAACTTGTATGTGTTCTCTACTCGCAAACCTTAGAAATGCGATATATCGAGTACCTTTAACTTAGTTGTTTAATTTGGATTTTTATGCGTAATTATATGTTAGAGTTTAAACTTCTGTATGCACACAAAGTGCAAAAATTCACAATCAAATCATTATTACGTAGATATTTTGCTCGATTTAAAGCGCCGACGCAGCTATCGACGGTGGCGCAAATCGCGGGCAGACGCGCAGCTTTTGCGTGTCGTTATTGCGCTGTGCATCGCAGCCGATGGTCGCGGCTTGATACAACCGCCCTGTGAAGATTCATTTAAAAAAAAAACATAATTGTGCCGCGTGAACATCCGCATCACTTTGGGAGAACATCGGGGACAAAATCGTAAAATCATGAAGCGCTTGTTGACGATCATCGTTCTTATGGCTGCTGCCTCGACCATCGAGGTACCGTTTAAAACGATCTTATTTTATATCTCTCGCGATCTGTATTTTTTCAAATACCGTTAATGCATAATTCTGTTCGCCAATAAAATAGAACACGTCTCACTCGTATATTTGCAGTAATTCTTTATATTCGTATTTTGTCGCATCTATTTGCAACAAAATATATTTCTAATGAGTCTACTAATCATACTACTTGATTTCTTAAACGTCAGAGAAAATTTATTTTTTGTGTCTTAAAATTTTATACCACTTATATCGACACGCGCGATAGATTATACGTGAATTGCACTACAACTGAGCTGCGCGACCAATTTTTCGCTCGAAAAACGCATTACGTTAGCAGAAATGAACATCTGCAGCAAATAAGTAATAGGTCAGACGATATTGCCTCTATGTGTTGTAAGGTTTCTCGTGATCGTCACACGCCTTTATGTGCGCGCACACATTAAACTTCATGCATGCCAGCAGCAATTCTACGAATGTATGTCACTTTAAATGCATTGTGCAGATCTCACTTGTTAAATTAACGGCCCTATTCTGTATTCTCTTAGATGTTTGATCGCATCATCTTTTCACTCGTTGTATTTATTTTAATACGGCACGTTATTTGTTCAAGATTGTTAAAATTTTTCACTTTCAACAAAAGTAACTTGCAATAATGTGTAGGTGTTTATGTTGTTATCTCTTTACATAAAGAAATATTGAAAAATATGTAAATTTTCCAATTTTATAGGCAGAAACATTTACAGTCACCGATCACGTGTACTTGGACATCATGATTGACAATCATCCGGCTGGAAGAATAGTCATTGGACTGTTCGGCGATATCGCACCGAAAACTGTGAAAAATTTCATCACTCTTGCCACTACCGGCGTAAATGGAAAGAAATACACGGGGACCAGATTTCATCGTGTGATAAAGAAGTTTATGATACAAGGTCACATTTCCGTTGGTCATTTTTTTTTCTTTTTTTATTAAATTTTGCGTATAAATTGCGATAATATATTTTTCAGGTGGTGATGTCGAAAATGGCGACGGTACTGGTTCCATAAGTATATACGGCAAGTATTTTGACGACGAAACCTTTGAGGTGAAACACAGCGGACCATTGTTTGTCAGTATGGCGAATGCCGGACCAAACACCAATGGCTGCCAGTTTTTCATCACCACCATAGCGACACCTTGGTTGGACGATCACCATACGGTATTTGGAAAGGTTTGTAAAAATATCAAAATGTATTGCACGTTTATTGTTTTCTCCGCGCGTTACAACAGTTTGAGGAAATTTTTTCCGTAGGTGGTTAACGGTGAAGACGTCGTCTTCAAGATCGAGCAGACCAAAACGGATAGCGATGACATTCCTCTCGTTCCTGTAGTCATTTACGACAGCGGAACTCTCCCAACAAAATCGTATACTGTGTCAAACAATCCATACGAGTAATTCTATTTTTCGCGATGCGACGTTAAAAAATCATTAGTTTGTTTCTCCCTTTTCCTTTCTTTCGTAGTATCGTTGCGCTTCGTTCTTAATTACAAGTTGTATGTTGTTTTTGCATAAAAATATTTGTAAATATCAAAAGACGTAAGTATCACAACTATGATCAATTTGAATCATATTTGCGTAAATTTATTTATATTTTTATACTGTATTTTTGATTGCTTTTACTGTATTTTTGATATTATGTACATAATATTGTTATTTGTACAATTTACATGATCACGTTTTATATGACAGTATTTTACGTAGAACAATTAATTTAATTATTTTGATACATGAACTGCTTCGTGTAATTACTGTAACTAATCGAACGAATACTGCCGAATAAATACGCAGCATAGTTTCTTACTTCTCAAGTCGTCGACACTTCCGAGAGTGTTGCGCGAAAATGTAATGCGCATGCAAATTCAGAACAGTGGCGTAGCCTTTTGTCACTCTAAGTACTTGATGCATGTACACTTTATGTTCATTCGCATATCAGCTTGCGAGTGTACGATAGTGAGATATCAGCGCGAGAGGAGAATCTCGAAAAGAACAAATGACTATGAGAAGTGAGCATAACTTTAGAACAGATTGTTTTTCTTGATAAAAGTAAGAAACTCTGCTGCATGTGTCCTATAGATAAGTAATAAATATTAAAACAGCCATACGCTTGTGAGCAGTAAATGTATACGTATTTGCAAATACACACTTTGATGCATTTTATATATCTTGCAAGACTGTACACATTATGCCAGTTGCCTTTAACTAGATAAATAATCTTTTAGTGACGCAGCATTCTCTGAGTGTTTTCAATCCATTAATGTTAAAATGCGCATATTTTCAGTCTGTGGGCGTGGATCACAGCGACCAGCATACCATTGGGATTCAGCTTCTCGATACTCGCGGTTTTCCATTACATGATGAAACAATTAGATGTCGTCTAATTGATAATGCCGAGACGAGAAAGACTGATTTAAAAACAGCAGATTCATATAGTTATTCAGAGATTTCATATATTTTTTTATTATAAATTAAAACACGCAAAAAATATATTAATTGTATATTACACATGCATATAAATTTTTTTTCTTTGTAATAAAGTTACGTATCGCATATTTGTAGTCGGTACGGTGTAGCGCGACTTGCTCTTCTGCAATACTACGAAAAGAGGAACTTCAGGCGCCACCTCTGTGGAAAGTGTAACATTATTTAAGAAATGTTTTATTTTTTTTAATAATAAATTGATGAAACAAACAAAAAAAGGAAATACACAACTGCATCACACAATGTAATGTAATCTTGTCATATCTGTCAGTAATTATGATTGCACAGTTTTAACAAGTACACACACATTCATATTAAACATTATATTACATCACAGATATAAAATCTCCAATCGGTTTTTTTTCATAATGTCAAAAATTATAAAAATAATGAAAAAAACAGCTTTTTAAATCCCTCACGATTACATATTGTATTCGACAACAAAGAAACAGCAATTTCTTTGAAAATTACATTAGTCCACGACGCTGTCGATGACGCACAAAGATATACCGCGCATGCACATCAGGCTGTTGTACGCTCACGGGTATCAGGCCTAGCCTTGACTAGGCGTCTGTACGACGGTGTCCAGTCAGTGGTAAACCGGCGTCGGTTATCAGACGTCGGCTGAAGTCGGTCGGAGTTACGTTTAAATGCGAGTCGATGCGAGTCGAGTGTCGGTCGATGCATCGACGTCGATTTCGTAGTCGTAGTACATGACACGTGGGCGCGAGAGCTGTCATTCATAAAACCACGCATTATACTTGTGGTAAAATGTATGGTGCAGACCAGACGCTGTGAGGAATTGACAGTGGTGCATTGCTTACACGGTTGCCGAAAAGTGTGTTGCCGAGAAGCGCATGTTGTTCACTTCGAAATTCGATCGGTCTGAGGACAGATGGGAGAGAGTCCTTGAAAGGGGATGCTCTGAATCGGTGTGTCAGCGCGCTTGTGCAAGGTACGCGCCACATTTTATAGAGTGCCGCAATACGATTCACGTCGATGCGGATGCTGACGCCGCAGCAATAGCCGGCGGAATGTTTGGAAGTTTCGCTGCTCCAATATTTGTTGATGCTTGGATGTTATATGAAACAGGTCTTTGCTAAAGAGAAAATAAAGTGTTCGAGAAGCATCGCGAATGCTTCGTGTTTGGTTTCACAATCGTAAAGATTGTGTGTTTGATCGATAAATAAATAATACGTGAGAAAAAACATTGACAGATTAAATGATTAAATTTGTTATTACAAATTTTAACCTAACCTAACTATCTTATCTGTTTTAGATCATTTGAAAATATATCAAATATTTAGTGCTCACAAAACTTAATGAATAAATTCCTTTGGAATTTAAATTTGCAAGAAAAAATCTTCGCCAATTTATATACAGAAGTAACGGTAAACGCAAAACGCTCGGTGCAGGCGCGAAGTCGTGATATCGTGTGCGATCAGTATCGTCGGCAACATAACAATAATTACAATAAACGGAAGCATGAGCCATCGCGAATACACGCCGCGGCCAAGGACCGTCGTTAACAAAGCTGATTCAGTATTCATAAAAATAAAAATAACTTGTTAACGTAAAACTTCTGCGAAATTTTTTTCTTTCATTTCATGACGTAAGCGTCGATAAGAACCGGTTCGAGAGAGAAAAATTTATAACAGTTAATTTTTTGGTGACTAAAAAACAATTTTTAAAGGTCGGAATGACTTATCGCTGTTTGCCGTTAAAAAAACACAAGGAAATCTCCAGTGCGCGATGTTTCACAGCAATTTATCTTTTAAATAGGATTGTTGTGCATTCTCTTGATTAAGTCACCTTGTTATAGCGTATTACACGCACTCGCATGCAAAACACTACATTAACTCGGCATGCAATCTTTCCGTGCGTGTATGTTATTACAAAATTCAATCAAAACAGTTTTCCATGTAAATAGAGAAGATAAAAGAAAATAAATAAATTTCGAAAAATTATATTAGATAATAATAGAAGTTTTCTGTGAAAACGGAGTTGAAATTAATCCTTAATTGAACCAACATTAACTAAACATTAAAAAACTTAAATAAAAGTAAATAATTCTTAAATAAATAAATATAATAAATTCATTTATTCACTTATTCATTAATTAGCAATAGCAATTATTGTATAACTATATCGTGAGTGCACGTGAATATTTATAAATAAATAAAATAAATCTTTGAATATTGATGATGCGAGAAATGTCAAGTTAAATAGCTGATTTAAATACTGCACGCGTGAATTATACGTGTAGGCATTCGAGATGCGCGTTATTGCTTGGTACTGTTTGCATTCAATGTTGAACTCGGTAAGATCTTCGAATTTACGCAGGAAATTACAAGAAGGTTATCAGAAACGGTTTTAACGCCCTGATAAAAGACATGATTATATTTGTACATAAGTGCTATAAGGTACATATGGATGGCAATTGAGGTCTTATTTATCGAAAGGAGATATTGATCTATCCATTTCGTCTTCCATGTGCGACCGAATAATCAAAAACCATTAGGTACACACGCCTTATAGGCTATTGACAACATTCGACGATGTATCACTTTTTGTTCCTTGGAAGAAAACATATTGACAACTTCGTCAAAGCTGTCATCTTTTTTCCAATAAGAGATTCATCAGTTACTCGACAGATAGAACAAAGTAGTTGTACAAAATACTGGATAATATTTTTAAGATTAAAATTAGTATTTTTTATTTTTGCGTAGATAAATATTTATTTTCTATAAAAAAAGCATCATATTTAATTTGTAAACATACCTGATAAATTTTTTCAATATATCAAAAAAAGAATCAAATCACGTATCGCGCGGTCAATTAAGACATTAATCATATTCTTAATTACTCTCTGCCTCTACTCTTTTCTTTTATCATGTAATTACTTCATTTGTTTACTTACGTCGTATCGCAAAAGCTCTGTCGAGTTTTACATTGAAAGACTTATATACAATAAAAGTTTTTGATTGACACTGTCCATGATGGAATATCGTCACGCAACATGTGAGGTTTTTCCCTCTTTTTGTCGCATAGGTCTTCATACGATAAAAGCGTAACCGGCGCACCTTTCAGCAATGTCGTCTCGTAATTGGTTCGTAATTAAGATGGGCGCGCCTCTTTTTTTTTTTTTTTTTCCTTAATCTTCTCTCACGACCAAAAACCATGCTCGTTCTCATTCCCAGAATTGGAAGTTGTTTCGTGAAAATTTTCGGACACAATTAGTTTCGCCTGCTTCATCAAAATCTATCGTACATTTGTGTGCAAAGCCGCGTCAAATAACACGGCAAAATTAAACGGCAGACTGAATGTATGTTCAGCTACAATAATTATTTTAATGATAGTTATTGACAAACGCTAACAATTGCTACGTGTTAAGTTTAAACAATTATCGTTCTTTATATCGTCGCGTATAAATATAATTTCACGTAATCGTTTCAATATCGATATCACAGTTTTGTTCGTACCACGCGATGTGGGCACTGTGGGCAGCTAGCGTGACGGCTTGGGGAACGTGTCATGTGAAGTACACAGCTATGAAAACCGGTTTTATGAAAAAGACCCGCTGGTCTTTGGAAGGTTCAGCGCGATCGTAAAACGAAGGGCACAATGCGGAACGTCCGTCAGCATTGCGTCTCTTGATAAAACGAGGTTACATCGTGTTTGACTGCAACAGCGCTTTATCGATTTCAAGAGAGCCTTGCATTGCGTAGAATCTCGAAACAAAAATCATTCGTAAATGTGTGCGCGATCTCTTATTTAGCTCTGTCCGTTTTTTGTTTCAGGGTAAAAGGCCATTCAAGCAGCTTGAGACATGACGAAGTACTGGCTGAACGTGGCCCTCCTCAGGGTCGTTCTACCAGTGATTTTAGCCGGATGTGAGTCCCATTTATAAAACCTCTCCTCTTATTCTGTTTTTCTTCTTGTATCATATACATATGTTATGTACATAATGAATAGCTTATACACATGTTCGTAGTTTAGAAAAAGAAAACAAAACGAGCAAAACCTGAGCATAAAAAATATTTTGCTACGCATAAAAAATGTAATATTATATATTTTGTATAGCAATTGCATTTCTTTCTAATTGCTGCATCAACCGATTTTCTCTTTCATTAATCTTCTCAAAAAATTGAGAGCGCGATTAACACTCAGTTTTCCCGAAAAAAATTATAATACAATCGCGTAATAATTGACTGTAAAAGAAGAATATATATAAAGTAGGGATGTTTATCGATATTCGATATTATCGAACATTCGATATTTTTGTTATATCAATATCGAAATTTTAAATAAAAAACTTATGAAT